>RJWJ010000970.1:41206-159890 GCA_004363605.1 Indri indri | reverse complement strand
TTTCCAATACCTACAGATTGCTCTCATTTGCACTATGATAGATAATTCATTTTAAAATAAGTTATATAGCCACAGTTGGAACAAAAACATCAAATGCCCTCATTTCACTGTCTTGCAGAAGACAGTGAAAGCACTGTTTAAATCTTGAGTTTCTCCTAAACCCATTTATCATATCTTTTAAGTAAAAAAACAGTGTTTCTAATCAAGATACCTGGATTTCAACAGAACAAAAATTTTAATACAATATGTACATTTAAATTAATTGATTTGTTTAGGATTTTTATTCCGCTTTCCACCAAAAATTAGGAGGTAATTATACATTCACCTATTTAAAATGCCATCACAACACATATGTATGGTCTTATTACGTAAATTCCTGGGTTTGGTGGGGGGCTGAAAAATAGTGACTCTTCTATCAGCACGTGCCATGGAATAAGCATAAGATGGGAGCTACGAATCTGTTCCGTGTTGTATGCTCAAAGGAATGATTTAAGTCAGAGTAAGGAGGCACTCGCTCTCAGGGTCAGCCCCTCCTTAAAATCTGCACCTTAGGTGACCCACCCAGGTGGAGAAGGGTCACTTCAGGCCAGGTGGGGTGTGGCTCTAGTCTGGAGCCCTGCAGTAGTTTTCCTCACAGCATGGGTGCAAAATTTCAGAAGGTACTTCTTCGGAGTCCTGTAAATATAAGATTGGCACTTTCCCATGCCTCCCTAAATTCTGTGCCCTAGTCCATCCTTCCTTCTTTCTTCCCCCGCCCCCCTTTTTTTGAGACAGTGCCTTGCTCTGTCAGCCAGGCTAGAGTGCAGTGGCCTTATCATAGCTCAGTGGTTCCCAACCCTTTTGGCACCACGGGCTGGTTTCATGGAAGACAATTTTTCCACAGACTAGGGATGGGGAGGTAGGGTGTCGTGGATAGGTGGGGTGTGGTGCAGAGCTCAGGTGATGATGTGCAGCCCATTTCCTAACAGGCCATGGACTGGTAATGGGCCACAGCCCAGGGGGTTGGGGACAGCAGTGATAGCTCACCATAGCCTCCAACTTCTGGGCTCAAGCAATCTTCCTGCCTCAGGCTCCTGAGTAGCTGAGACTACAGGCACACACCACCACGTCCAGCTAATTTTTCTTATTTTTTGTAGAGACAGGGTCTCACTATGTTACCCAGGCTGGTCTTGAACTCCTGGCCTCAAGCAATCCTCCTGCCTCAGCCTCCCAAAGTACCGGATTACAGGCATGAACCACCAGTCCTGGCCTATGCCCTAGTTCTGTGCCCTCGATTCACCCTAGTCCTGGCCCTGCTGTAAGGTTAATAACAATACAAATTACTTACTGATCTAAGCATAGGCATTTCATATAGAGTAGGTCTGATGTCATATGATCTCAAGGAACTTCATATAGTGGTCATACCATAATTACATATCAATGTTAATAATAAAAGAAACAAATTTATTATTGACAAGTAAGAGACTTATGTGAACTAACTGGGGCCAAGATAGAAGAAAATTCCTTCAGACCAAGAAATAATAAAGTTTGTTTTGCCACATTTCCCCCCAAGGAAATCAATATAAAAACACTATCAGTATACCAAGCATGAAAATCATTCTCTTCACATAATTTCACATTGGAAAGTGTTGCTATTTAGACTACGACTATACAGAAGAAATTACAGGCTGTTTTCTTTATAGACAACATACAGGGGTGGGGAACCTGTGGCCTACTGATTTCAAGATTATTCTTTTTTAAGCACCAAAGGAGGCAAGAAAAACACTTAAGGATCTAGGATACATGTGGCCCTAATCTCTTCCAAGTATTTTTCAGTTTGTTATTTAATTAATACAAAAGTATTGGCTTTCATCAGCAAAGTTTTTGTTCTAAAGGCTCCTATTTCAAATTCCATACATTTAGCATTTTCCCCTCTCATGGAGAACTTACCTGTGTGACTAGCGGCTGCAGCAGGGCTGCAGATCCTTTGCCTACACAGCGAACGGCAAAGCGCAGACACCTGCAACAACGCTCTACAATCCGATTATCAGCCCGGTGCTTATTTAGAGTCTCTGATAAGACTGGCCATATCTAAGTCAAGAGTAAAAGAGCACAAGAAAGAAAATAATCAACAACTAAGAGCTAAAAATATGCTCTTAAGTTGATAACATCTGATTTGGCTTTAAATAACTAATTTTGGATTTAAATAATTTGGACAAAACATTCTTTACAGGAACACACATACTCTGATTATGGCCAATGAGCATAGGTTCAATACACTACCCACCACAAAAACATTCTATTAAATACATATTATGAGAAACACAGTGACTCTTTAGAACAGGAAGAAGGGCATGTCTAACTTTGGTAAAAGACAGAAATATACATTTTCCTTAACTTCAGACTTCCTGAAAGAAGATGAAAAGAATGAGTTATAGAGGAAGAGATGTTTAAAGGTAGTCCCAAGAAGGCGGAACTTTGAACAAAAAGGATTAGAGTTAAGGAAATGGCATCATTTGGTAACACTGAACACTTAAGGATACATGGTATTTATGTTATATCTCCCCTGAAGTCTGAAAAGCACGTCTCAAAACATGCCTCTTGATCCTCACATTACCATCAGAGAAAAAAATAGAAGGGAAACATGTACTGATAAGGAAGTGAAGTCACCAGCCTTGTCAAAAATATTTCGCTAGTATTGATCGGGCCTCCTAGGAACTCTAGGAGTCACACAGTTAATCTCTTTCTACATCTTTGGGCCTTTCAGTGTATTTCCCCACAGCTTGTTTTGTTATCAAATCTAAAATAAGAAATATTTGGATGGCTCTGTCCTTCATTTCACTGAAATTGAAACCATATCAACAAATGCAATCTCCCTATGAAACTGGAAGACAGTACCTTCTTAATTGAGTTACCCAAAGCCTTGTAAGGAAAAAAGAAGAAAGCCTTGATTCCACAGGCATCCATTAGCACTTACTTCCTGTATGACTTTTTGGCACGGATGAGTCTGTCCATTTTCCACAATGGGATTGGTGTGTCTGGGAAAGACAACAGCCCAAAATAGTGAAAGAAGAGCAATTTCATTATGGACCCAGAACCCTGGCCCCTGCCCTTGCTTATTTAGTATCATTCTCACCAAATAAAGAAAACCAGATGGTAAAGTCATTTACTTACATCAACACATTTTCCTCCTACTCCAACTCAAACAAACACAAGCACATATTTTAAATCATCCTATCATTTTTTGCCACGTTTAAGTCACTTCTACCCAGTCATGCAAATTCAATCTAACCCTAGGTACATGAGGCATAGGGGACTACAACTATCTTTTCCATTTTTTCCCTTTATAAACCTGAATATGTAGTTTCTTCCAAATCAATAAAAAATATATAAAGGTTGTCCAAAACTACTATGAGAAACCAAGTATTGCTCCATTCCTAGCATCAAAAGACAAAAAACTATAGGAATGGTAGTCCACCAAAGATGTTTCTCACAGCTCTAGTCCGAACCCAATGAAACAATACGGACCCACCCACAATAGGTCAAATCCAACTCCTCAGTCTAGTTCTAGAGCCCACTAGTTTGAAAAAAAGCAGGGGAAAAAAACCTGCATGATTAAGTACCAATCTCTTTAAAGGAAAGCTACTCTTTAATTTTAAAAAGCTCAACAGCAACATAATAAAAATCTAACTTTCTTTAATTCAGGCATTTATATCTATAGCAGATTTTCTTTTTTTTTTTTTTGAGACAGAGTCTCACTCTCTTGCCTGGGGCGAGTGCCGTGGCGTCAGCCTAGCTCACAGCAACCTCAAACTCCTGGGCTCAAGCAATTCTACTGCCTCAGCCTCCTAAGTAGCTGGGACTACAGGCATCCGCCACCATGCCCGGCTAATTTTTTTTTATATATTTTTAGTTGTCCGATTAATTTCTTTCTATTTTTAGTAGAGACGGGGTCTCGCTCTTTCTCAGGCTGGTTTTGAACTCCTGAGCTCAAACAATCCGCCTGCCTCGGCCTCCCAGAGTGCTAGGATTACAGGCATGAGCCACTGCACCCGGCCTCAATTTGATTTTTAAAGGGTTTTTTATTTTTTAGAAACAGGGTCTCTGTTGCCCAGGCTGGAGTGCAGTGTTGCAATCATAGCTCACTGCAGCCTCAAACCCCTGGGTTCAAAGGATCCTCCTGACTCAGCCTCCCAAGTAGCTAGGAATCAGGAATGCGCCAATATGTCCAGCTAATATTTTTTTAATCTTTTTTTTTTTTTTCGTAGAGATGGGGTCTCATTATGTTGCCTAGGCTGATCTTGCTTGAACTCCTGGCCTAGAATAATCCTCCCACCTCAGCCTCTCAAAGTGCTAGGATTATAGGCCTGAGTCACCATGCCCAGCCTTAAAGGGTCTTTTGACAAAGATCTCCAAAGAATGAATTCTTAGAATTTGCCTTTATCCCAAAACTTCAGGTAGCAGGCGTAATTAGTCTCTGGAAACAGGGGATTTAAGAGGAACTTGGAAGTATGAGGGAAAAAAGTGATTATTTATTTCAACATATAATGACTTCGTTTAAGCTTTTAACCCAAGTAAGGCATCCGGAGTCTTCCTTCTTACCTAAATATCACTGCAAGGCGATCTAAGAACACAGTGGGATCTGAGGATATGCCATTGCTAGGCTCCTGAGACAACAGCTGAAGAGACAAAGACATTAACACTCAGTCATCACATGTATAAACCTACGGCAAACACTGCAACATACACCTTTATACATCGACTTTTGTCTCAATCTCTGCTTATTTCCTTAAAAGAGAGTCCTATAAGTTACTCAAATGGTGCCAACTTTAATTAATTAGTTAATTTATTTATTTACTTATTTTTTGAGACAGAGTCTCACTCTATTGCCCGGGCTACAGTGCCATGGCATCAGCCTAGCTCACAGCAACCTCAAACTCCTGGGCTACAAACTTTAGTTTACATTGTCAAATTATTTTCTTCCATCTTATTTCATGATGGCCAAGACTGCATATTACTACATTTTATCTGATCACTGGGGAGTGGAAAACAGTATCATTTGATTTTTTCCACTAACTTTAAGTATGATTAAGACATTATATAATATTGTATATATTGTTATATATACTTAATATATAAAAAATAATATAATCATAAATTTGTATTTAGCTTTACACTATAAAGTTTTAGAATTATAGCTTTATAATACATTTTAAGCAAGTTGCCTCTCATTCTTATTTCCTAAAATTTCTTAGACATTCCTACCAGCGTATCATTAGAGATGAACTTTAGAATCATTATGGCAAATTCTAAAAATCCCACTAGTATGTCTACTGTTATTTCACTATAAACATAATTGGAGAAGAGCTGACATCTTCAAAAAATTCTTCAAGGAAATATAGTAGGTTACGGTTTTGATTGCTAACTTGAATGATCTTTCCCCATTATACTTTCAAACTGGTTATTATTGATATAGTGAGAATCTATTGATCTTGAAATAGTTATCCTTGTACATAGCTACTTTGATAGACATTAATTTTAATAAATTCTCAGTTCATTCTTTTGGCTTTTCTAGGAAGACAAAAGATCATCTGTAAATAAATAATTCTGTCTTTTCCTTTCTAACATGTAAATGTCTAATACTTGTTTCACACTATACTTATGTGGACTCACCTTTTTCAGTGCCATAACCTGAACGGAACATAGCTCACTAAGACATTCAGTAATCTTATCCAAAGGTAATCGGGCTAGGACAAGTGCTGTCCCTGAAATACAAAGGAAGATACAAATGAAGAATATAAAGACTGAAATTGAGGTAACTCAATTAATTGGTCTACATCATACAGATTAACAGAAAAGGCTGACTGGTTCCATTCTATTAAAAAGATCAGCATTGTTTTAAAAATTATAACATTTTGTTATTTACAGTTATTTTTTCTTTATTTGGCTTATAAGTCTATAAGACTTTCACATTGACATTTTCAACTCAAGTTGATATTATTTTTCCTCAGCAGTCTATTGGTTTAAAGATGTTTCGATATGCCCCCCTTTTCAATTCTTTAAAGATTTTTAAAACTTCCTTTACAAAGCCAATGACAAAGCTATTTTTAATGTAAACCACAGTGCAATGTTTCTCAAACTTCCCAGAGATTCTGATTTAGCAGGTCAAAGAGAGTCTTTATTTGTGATAACCACCTCAGGCACTTTTTATCATAACAGAAAGAAACACTGACATAATGCTTTTAGTAAGAGTGGGCTATAATTAGAGATTTCACTCTCAATCTACCATAATCTCCTCTGTTAGCTTATGTGAGATACTCTCTCTGGGCCTTAGTTTCTTCATCTGTGAAATATGTGATCTGAACAGAAAAGAGTTAAGTCTGCCCTTTCCCCCCCCCCCCCAAAACAGTTACAAAAGCCTATCCCCTTCTTCCCTGTCCCCTCAAATAAAATCTTAATTTGGTACTCCAATAAAATGGGTTTAAAAAAAAAAGAGGCACTTAGGTTCAAGCAGGGATAGAAGGCCTGGACCCTTCCCAGTCAGCCTTCTTCTTGTTACTATCCCCACCAACTGCTGGAACATGTCCCCTAAATCCAAAGAATTACATATTAGCCTACATCCTTTCTAGGTCAAAATCCCCTTGATTATGATTTTTCTTCCATCTCCTCCATTCAACAGAATAGTAATTAATCCCTAAATCTTCAAATCTGAATAAAAAACTGAGTGATTTTCCCCTGGCAGTCAATAAGCCATGGAAGAGTTAGACTTTTCTTTAAAACTAGGAAGAAATTTTAATTTAATATGATTTTTCCCTTTAATTCATTCCTACAGAAAAGAAAGTTTCCTACATCTAGAAAATACCACTGATAAGTGCGAGACCACATTCTACTACAGGTTAGATATCACTTTAATATCAATGTTAAATTTCACTAGAAAATGACAAGAATATTTGACTCTTATTTAATACCTTATTATCTGTGCCTACGAAGGGAAACAATAAAAACTCACGGCGCGAAAAGAAAATCTGCTGTAAAAACTGCACAGTCACACTAACTGGTAAGAAACGGGGTCATACAAATGACAGAAAACAGAATTATTTCACAGATGTGAACTAATAAGGCCATCTATGCTTGCCAAGGCTTACTGTTTAACACTCACAAAGGCTTAGAAGAAGCTGCACAGGTCATTTTACCTATTCCTGTATTTGATATACCCCAATCCTTTCTGATTTACTAGCTATAAGGATTTCATTACCTTACAGAGCACCCCAATCTGTTTTCAGAAAGTTTGGTTGGAAAGTGTTTTCTTTCTAGGAGCCAGTATGTGCTTCCCTATAAATGGTTAACAACTGATTACTCACAAAATAAATATGATCCCTTTTTAAGATAAATTTTCAAATATTTAAAAGTAGCCATCACTTTTAAAGTCTTGTTCCTAGCCTTAATATCTCTAGTTCTTCTATTAAGTCTGGGCCTCGTCAGCACTCTGGCTGTGTGCCTCTGGACAGGTAAGCTGATCAGTAATGGTTAAAGACTACTAAGAAACCAGGACCCCTGACTTCTACTTATGACACTAATCCATGTGCTCTACCTTTTAATTTCCACTTACCTCTTTGGTATAACAATGCTTATTTGGTCTCTCTTTTTATTTTTTCAATTTAAAAAGCAATTATGTGCAGTACAACTGTGTTGTCTCCACCCAAATCTAGGTCTGTGCTATATATACTTCAAGTACCAAGAATTAATTATACAGCCTTAAAATATTCCAAGAAAAGAATATGTGTACAAATAATCAACGCCCTCTTCTCTAGTGGAAAAGCCACCTTCTCTATTGCTAAGTACATTGCAACTGAAAAACTGGGATATGAATGACATAAGATAACTCCAAGGAGTGGCTCTGAAGAGGCTGTTACTACTTTACATAGTAAATACCTTTTAGCAAGCCCACAGCAGCTTCTGGAGACAACATGAAGGAATCGAGGGAACGGGCAATCTCCAGGAGTCCATTAAAGTGCTGAGCCATGTGATCTCGGCAGACAGAGCAAATGTTATGAATGGCTTTAGCTGCAGCAGAAGCCAGGGGCTTTTCACACAGGCCTTTCATCAAGTAGCCCAACACAGGGTCTAAGGAGAAAAGCCAGGTAGTGATTATATATCTGAAACTTAAAAAAACTTCTAGATTGTTAGAGCAGAGGTTTACATACTTTTTCTCTTAAAGCGAAAGAATCCTTTAAAAAAAATGAAATGTGTTCAGAACTGCAATATACAAAACATATAAAAATGGAGCTGATATCACTGACACAGTGTCAGGAGGCCCTGAGTTCTATTTCATCTTTCATTTCTTCCCTCATGGCAGTCAACTATTCCTTGTAACCCTAGGAATTCAGAGAGCACAGTTTGAAAACCAATGACTTAAGAGCACATACAGCCATCCAAGTATTATGGTCATGTAGAATATGGCAGTGCAAGAAAGAATACAAAGCTCAGAGTTATAATTATACCCAGAGATGAATCACTTGGTAAAATAGCCTACGTGTATCAAGACAATGATAGTTGTCTAAAGCTTTTATACTTGCTTCTTCTAGTTAGAAACAGCCTTAAAAACATGCAGATGAATCTTGAGTACTTCTAGATGAATTAATTATGTTTTAATTTTGCCAAACATAAGAGTTCCAAGAAAGTTGGGGTTGTTTTCGTTTGTAGAGATGTAGTCTCACTACATTGCCCAAGCTGGAATTGAATTCCTGGGCTCAAGCGATCCTCCACCTCAGCCTCCTGAGTAGCTGAAACTATAAGTGTAAGCCAATATACCTGGCATTAGATGGTTGATTATAAAGGTGAATTGCTATAGAGCAAATTATACTCTTCTTCTTTACCTTCAGAATGTTTTTCTATGGAAAAACTCTAAGAAAAACCATATATGATTAAAAGAGCATTCTGAGTTCTTTAGAGTGACCTTGTAGCAAATCATGAAAAAATGGAAGCAATCAAAAGAATAATGTCTTAAAGCCCATTTAAAACTGTTATCTCCATTTACAGTCTAATGACCAACACACCAACCCAGCACAATCTGCCCTCCCCCAACCAAAAACAAACATCCCAACCCTGTTTAGCCTAGGAATCAGAAGACCTGGAATTGAGAACCTAGCCCAAGCAACTCTAATACTATAGACTTTTGTGATTCTCAAATTGATTATTTGTGGTTTTGACTTCTAGAGTGAGTATGAACACACAGCAATCTCTGTCTATTGCTGAGACACAAATCTGAATCAGATACCGCATGGTGGTAATGAATAAGTGTTAATAACAATCTATAGCTCAACCTAGCTTTGCTGCTTATTGGACATGAACTGAAGATATTAAATGAAACTAAAACAAATAGGTCAGGTGCAGTGGCTCATGCCTATAATCCTAGCACACTGGGAGGCCAAAGCAGGAGGATCACTTGAGGTCAAGAGTTTAAGACCAGCCTGGGCAACATCGTGAGACCCTATCTCTACAAAAAATTAAATAAATAAATAAAATAAACAAACAAACCTACTATGTTTCTTTGTGGAAAAAATGGTTCAGAAAAGAACACCAAATGTTGGGGCAGATAAAAGAAGCGAAGAAATCTAAGAATTGGAAAATAAGCATTTGAAAACACTTTGAAATGGTAAATTGAACTTGGAAAGTGGCTCAGTTATGATGTGAGCATGCCTATCATATGCTCTGTACACAGAAATTTAAAAAAGGCACACATTCACTTTTTTTAGCAAGTGAAAGGTCACTAAAAACAGATCATATATAACATAAAACCAAATAAAAAGGTGATAAAGGTGTACCAAGGAAACATATCAACCTTAATGATGTAATAGTATTCACAAATTTGGGCATTATTAAAATTCTCAGAATGTACTCTTAAATGTCAGGGGCTTGATATACATTACACCCTGGATAAATTATTTAGTCTCTTTGGGCCTTAGTTTCCTTATCTGCAAAATGAGGCGGTTAGAATAAATGATTTCTAACTTTAACCTTCAATCCTAAAGTTGTTATTTATTGATCATTAGTTATTTTTTCAAGTCAATAAGGACAGCCAGAGGTTATATAACTGAACACTGTTCATTTTAACTTGCAGATATTTAGTTTCAATTGATAATTCTTAGTTGTTAAAGGGAGCATGTATTTAACACTGAAAAACTCTCCTTTTCTTTAGCCTATTAGTAGCTTTGAGATTAGAACTATAGGAGAGTTTGATTACCTCAAGCATATGCCAAAGACTAAAAAAGACAGAAATGTTCATGCTTACACAGAGTACTAGAAGCAAACCGTTTCCCTATTTAGAGATCTAATCTTTCAAAGGTCCCACTCCCAGACCAGACTATAAATAAACGTTATATCAACTAAGCAGTAACTTACAATATATTGTTTATTCCCAATGTCTATAAACATTCCACTTGTTAAAAAAAAAGAAAGCAGAAAAACAAATGCAAAAGTAAGAGAGGAGAAGAAATCAGGAAAACCAGAAGGTAAGAGCAGCAAAGGAAAGTTCACACATACCAAGGAACTGAGGATTTCGATCAACCACTTCACTCATCTCTCCAACCAATTCAATGCTGGTATACCGCACAGCTGTATGTACAGTCTCCGGGAGACGAACAACCCCTTCTAGGACCTCCACAAGTGTTGGATTGTTCTCCCTGAGTATAGAAGGCAAGTACTCACAGTTACTGATTTCAGAGGTTATGTTCCAGCCAAATAACAGGCTGCGGTGACACACAGCAAAGCTAAAGGGCTTCTTTCTAAATAAATAATCATTCAGATAAAAGTGCTTAATGCTGAGTGTGAAAGGTTTTCAGATCCTGAAAAAGGGGGAAAGACAGAAATCAAAGATATCATTGTTTCAGGAGACACATATTGTTCCTTAATCTTCAGAATGCCAGCAAAGTGTCTAAAGACACACCATGCTATCAGATAGAGGCTCTTTAAATTGGAGGCAGACATTTTACTGTGGATGAATGTCTTCTTTTAAAGGATCTATTTATTCCTACATCTGCAGTACCTAGAACAGTGCCTGGCACATAGTGGGCACTCAGTAAATACTGCTGAACGACTAAACAAATACTTCTCATTGTTATTCTTCATAAGATTTTATATAGCTGGATATTAGAAATTTTAATAACTGGAAAGTATGGGTGGCCAGTTCACTAACTGAAAAAAACAAGAAAACAGCTGCAGGAGTAGGTTAAGGTGCCCCAATTTGGAACATAAGGGAAAATTAAAGTTACCCAAACACTTTCCATAGCTTTTTTCCATAGCTTTCTGTGAATTTCTTTTTTCCCTTTCCTTTTCTCCTTCCTACCCTCGAAGTATACTGGCTACAGTTCTTTTGAGCAGAGTAGAGAACGCCTCCAAAGTGGTAGAACTTAATCCAGAAATTAAAGATGTTTAAAATGTAAATAATATCCTGGATTAGAGCGAGAGCACCCCCTGCTGATAAACTAGGTCTATTAAGTCCTTTATATGAACTAAAAATTATATGTTGTTGGCTTGAAATGCAGACAAACAAAAAAAACAATATAAAACCTCTCATTTATGCTTTATGGTTCCTAGAGATACTAATCTAGTTATTGAAGACTATCTACCATCATTTTTCAAACCAAGACATATCAGTTAGAATACTAATGATTTTAATGACCTTCAGACTGTCATGGATGGTTCCAAAGGATACCAAAATGGGTTTAAGAGGAAAAAGCATGATATGCGATCAAGGACTAGAACTTTTTAACACAGAAAAATAAACCTACTCTATCTCTTTGAATATTTACTGTATTAGAAACAACGTAAGATTCCATTGATTAGGCCCTGAAAGGCTGCTAAGAAAGAAGCACTACATATATTTTTTAAATAAATATCTGCCTTAACCATCTCTCCAATCAAGGCCCTGAACAGAGAACTCAACTGCAGGTATCAGATCACAATTTGAGGTAACATGGCAGATATTAACAATAATTTATAAACTCACGGCATAATGTAAATTCTGTCGTTAGGGATTCATATCTTAAATAGAATTTTCTATGGTAAACAATTAGAAGTAAAACTTCAAATAATTAAAAAATTTCCAATGGCAATAAAAATAATACTGCCTTTTAGGTTTTGCTACTCTTTTAGGTAAAGCAGTGCCTATGGCTTGCCTCTCTGAAACTCACAAATGATTCTAAGACAGAAAAAAGGAAAACAATGTAATTAAATATTTGTAAGGATAATTTACCCAAGGTCACAAAAGCAGGAGACCCAAATTAGCGCCTATTCAATTGCTTTTAAGCAAGTACAGTCTAACAATTTAACAGTCTAACAAATTCTTGATCATACCAACTTTTACAAGGGAGCCTCAGTTGGAAAAATAAATAAGTACTCTATTCCCAGCATCAAGAATAAAATAATTTTAACTCTAGGAAACGTGCTTAAAACATGGCATCAACAATTCAGGCTACCCTGGACTAGACTCTAGAAGTCAGAAGACTAGACAGCACTACAGAAGTAAGTTCTAAGAGTTTCCAAGCATATACCATATAAGAGAAAATTTGTGTAATTTTCCTTCCTCTTGGTATTTAGAGTTCCCAGCAAAAGACTTATTAGACACTCACGGATCAACACTCTTTGCTATAGCAGCCATGATAAAGAGGACCGCTTCTGTCACCTCCCAGGGTGGGTTGCCTTCTTTCAGAGTAGAATATAACTAGAGAAGAAGAGGTGGATTATGGATCCATTAAAAGAAAACAGAATGCCAAAACAAACAAACCAAAAAATCCTGTTAGTTACAATAAATCCAGCTCCATATTTCTAAATCTAATTACTTACAGCCAGGCAAGAATATTATTTTCATTTTTCACATCCTTATTAACTAGAAGTAACTACTATTTTAATATTTGAAATAAACCCATTTAGATCCCCAAGAGTTTTTCAAGATTATCATCTGCCCCCAGGAAATGAGTACTATGGGAAAAACAGAACAGTATACGAGTGTCTTTTCCTGGTCCTGATAATAATTGATAAATACATAAACATATTTAAACTGAAGATACAATGTAAATCCTCTATATATGCACGGGCTTTACATTTCTATTGTTTTTAACTATTTGTCTGCATCAATACTGGTAGTACAGATTAAATGCCTAACAAGTAGGTGTTTAGAAGCACCTATCGCAATATCATACACAAGCAAGATTTAAAAAAATAAATAGACCTAGCACAATACTAAGAAATGTTCTGATCCAGAATTTCCCAGATTATATCCATCTGTGGAATGTGACTATGTTTTAGTCTAAGATTTCTGCAGTCAAATCACAGACACTGCTAGGGAAGGCAAAATTAAATAACCCTCTTGTTATATGACTTCATAGAGCCTTTAACACACTATTTAAATCATTTCCCAATTTTAACTGATGATAGAACTTTTTCTTTTGCCAAAAACATCTCACGGGGCTGGTGTTCTACAGGCTACATCTTAGATAACATTGGTAATTTATATAAATTTGTAAACTGAAGCCTGAAGAAAATTAAGGGACTTGCTCAAAACCATAGAGCCAGAGAGAGAAAAACTGAAATCTGAGCACAGGCCATCTGCTTATGATCCAGAGATCTCGCTGAAACTGCTTTCTAAGAGTCCCCTTCTAAAAATCCCTTTCTAAGATCCACCCTTCATAGGTGGATCAATAAACATGCTTTGCTTATACAATGAAAAGGTTATAATTTTATTAACAGTTTCTAGATCAGATTATGCCCAATTATACACAAAATGGCTGATTTACCCCTCAAGAAGTTCAGATTAGTTCAGTTTTGCTGTGACAAAGCATTCAAACTAGTATTTCAGAGCTCATTAGAGTATGCACGATCCAGCAATATGAAAACCACCTGAAATTACGCTGATGTTAAGTGATATGGAATGATGAGCACTACAACCTTACGAGGTAAAATCTTACTACTCTCTGTCAGAAAAACCACAGAATTATGAATCTCCTACTCCAGTATAGTCACCTCTGGGATGAAACTGCACAGAAATCTAGCCGTAAGTGTGGACAAAAGAAATGCCACATAACTACAAGAATTGCCAGAAGCTTGGTACATAAGCTTGGTATTAAGGCAGAAAAACTTGCCTATTTTTCCTGGCTAGGTCCAAATTCCCTGTAAGTATCCTAGAGGCATTAATGCTTATCTATGATCTTCCATTACAGCTGCACAGGTGGAACTGCTTCATTAGCAACAGTAATAGAGTAAATCATGACTGAATCATCCAGACTACAATTCACTTGTAAGATGCTAAATAAATGTAGCTACTATATGCCAGGCAGTGTGCTAGACACCTACATATTTATTACCCCATTTAGTCACTGAGATTGAAGCAATAAGAAGGAACATTTACAAAAGACAGAAGTAAACACAATTAAGGTGACTGGTAAAAGTCGCAAGAATCTCCAAATAGGCTTACCTGAGCAAAACATTCCATAGACCCAATCAAGAAAATCAAGTCCTTCACCAGGTCTGATACTCTCATCCGAAACTCCCCAAAATCATCAGTCTCCTCAGGAACCCCCTCCTAAAATTTCAAATCAGATAATATTTGTTTCAAACTCACTGAGGCTTTCAATGACCTCTATAAAATTAAGAATGAAGAAGAAAAAAACATTGAGCAGTTAAGTCTCAAGGAACAAAAGTTGCCCTAAATCACAAGGGTATTTTACCATAGACAGACAGTCTCCCAAACCGTGCTGTGTCAAGTCAATGTAACATATCCTCTACCTTTTATGAGAAACTCTTTGGGGTGTATCTGCTTTGTATTTCCAAGCTACGCCTTTTCTGTTATTAGAAAAACGTGGTGTAGTGGGTGAGAAGTGACCTAGATGATGTGGTTTAAGTTACAAGCCTACCTAGAGAACATCAGCTCTTAGTACTGAACAAGCCTCTGAAGTTTTATGGTTCAAGATATACCCAAATCAACCATTATCATAGTAACTTAACACAGAAAATAGAATTTCTGAGTTTTTGACTTAAAGAAAAATTTCATATAGGTAAACAAATACGCAAAACAAGCGTAATAAAATATGAATGGCAGAATTTAGGTGATGGGTATATAGATACTCACTATAAAATTATTTCACCATTACTGTATGTTTGAAGATTTTCATTAAAAAAATTTAGAGATCATTTACATTCCATGCTTTCCTATTCCAGCACACTTCTGTAAGTAAACAAAGGGTTACCAATTATGGGATGTTAAGGGCATGTATAAAAATCTTGGATCCAAATACCTGGAAAAAGCCTTTAGTACTATTAATAGTTCAACCTTCTTGCTTTAAGATGAAGAAATTAAAGGTCGAGCAAGGAGGAGGAAATGATGGCTGTGTCTGATGAAATAATGGATAAAATTATAAGGGATTACCTGCAAGGGAAATGGTGCCACAGAACTAGCAAAGGCAAGGAGATCAAGTACAAAGCCATTTAAACTGGAGCAGCCCTGCTTTTATTTATTACCAATTAGTTCTGTATGGTACTTGGAAGAGGTAAAACGAAAAAATATAAAAATAAAATATTACAAATCAGGCTTCCAAGTAACATGCAGTTCAGATAGGATTCCTCAGTTTAAAAAAAAGTTCGAAAACCACTAGACTGTATCGTCACTAAGGTTCTGTGGAGATACAAAATACCATGACTCAAACACATACTAACATTAAAGTTAAGAGAATAGCATGTCAGATTTAATTGTAAGCAACTGAACCTACTCCAGGTCCTAGATTAAAGGACAAAGATTAAACCAACCAACAAAAAGGATGAAATAAATGTGGCAAAATTTGAAGAAACTAAGCAAAGCATGGAGGTTGAAGAATTTTCCAATGGACTATTTTATAGTATTTCCAGTATGTTTTCTTCTTAGCAAATAGATTTCCACATTTTCTTTAAAACTATGAAATCAGTATAAATAATATAAAGAAAACATGTAAGTATGTGGGGGACGGGGAGTCATATATAATTTTCAAAATCTTTAACAAATATTTCATTTTTGTATTAGTTTTCATCTAACCACATATTTTATACTATTAAAAACAGTATAAAATTTTTCATTCTGGTTTTTTTCACTTAGCTTTTCATCATTACTTCAACAGTCATTATTTTTAATTGCTACATAATGGTTCATCAAGTTGCTATATCATAATTTATATAACTCTTCTTATACTGCTGTATATGAGTTTATCGTTTTTTACTTTTACAGGTAATGCTTTGTACATAAAATAACTGTTTGTTCTTCTGCAGAATTATTTAAGATAAATTCCTAGGAGACGAATTACTGGTTTAGCTGGAATGATTTTTTCTACATAGGCCTAATACTCTTCATTATACTGGTAATTGACTTCTCCAGTGGAAGCTGTAGAACAACAAAACCTGCAGATTCCATTAGCTTTATTCTTTTACCTTTTCAGTCCCTTTTCAAATTAGCACTGACAAAAGGAGGAAAGAAAGATTTGACAAAGCAGAAAAGGGAACTTACATGGTCTGGTTCCAGCTGGCAGTGCCGAGCTAAGGCATGAAGTAGCCTCTGAATGTAAGCTTTGAAGATGCCATGAATAACCTCATCATTCGTTTTGTACAAATGCTCTCCTAGTCGGTACCAAAAGTTAAAGGAAATTTCTACTACCTATTAGATTAAAAGAGAAAAGATGATTTATTGGAATGGGAAAGGAATGGAACAAGAAAAACAGTTTTATTACTAGGGCCATATAGAAAAGAAGATATACCTTTTTTTTCTTTTTTAAAGAGACAGGGTCTTGCTCTGTCATCCAGGCTGGAGTGCAGTGGTGTGATCATAACTCACTATAGCCTCAAACTCCTGGGCTCAAGCAATCCTTCTGCCTCAGCCTCCCAAGTAGCTGGGACTATAGGCATGTGCCACCATGCCCGCCCGGCTAATTTTTTCTATATATTTTTAGTTGTCCGACTAATTTCTTTCTATTTTTAGTAGAGACAGGGTCTCACTCTTGCTCAGGCTGGTCTCGAACTCCTGACCTTGAGTGATCCTCCCGCCTCAGCCTCCCAGAGTGCTAGGATTACAGGTGTGAGCCACTGCGCCCAGCCAGAAGATACACTTTTAAATAATATTAGCAGAGGCTCATGCCTATAATCCCAACACTTCAGGAGGTGAAGGTGTGAAGATCACTTGAGCCCAGGAGTTCAGGGCTGCAGAGAGCTATGATCATGGTACTGTACTCCAGCCTAGGTGACAGAGCAAGACCCTGTCTCAAAAAAAAAAGAAAAGAAAAGAAAAAAAATTTATAGGAGGAACCAGTTAAGAAGCCACCTTTTGTCCAATAGATTTATTATTACCCCTCTAAATTACCTTCCCACATTAAGCCCAAAACCTCCATTTAGAATGACTGGCTTTACAGTCCCTTTTTAGCCCTGAGATAATTTCTCTAAAAGTTATGCTGGATTCTGAATTTAGAGAAAAAGATACAGAAATGGAAATCTCTTTTAAAGTATTTTTTTTTTAATTCTGAAATCCTTTCATTAAATGTTTGAGATTAGAACATTTCTTACCAGGCAAACCATCAGTAATTTCCTGAACATAACTGCATCAGCCTCAACTTTTATTCATCTGCTTTCTTGAGTGGGAGAGAAAGGGGGAAAAAAGCCTGGGATGTTACTCACAGCCTATCTTCCACATGGCACTGCTTAAATGAGTGATAATTATTGCGTGCTGCTATACTTCTCCCAAAATTGTTTTGAGTTTCACCCAAATCTAGATGTCCTCATGAGATTATGCAAAACGAACATTATCTAGTAGGTGATAACAGAAAAAGGGTTGAGAATCACAGGACTACTAGGCCTAAGAGTAGACATTAAGAGAGTCCCTCCATCCTTTTCCCGTCAAGGATCCAAAACAGAGCTATATAAACAATGCCCAACTTGAGAATACTCCTTTCTTACATCTTACACTATATAAAGAGGTAAAACTTCTTAAATAAGATTTTAAAAAATTTAGCAAAGTTAAAAGAGGCAGAGTATCTTAAAGATTTTTGAATGAAGGAGGGCCTTAAGTCCTTTAGATCCCTTTCTCATTCTCATCCCTCATTTGAAGAAAAATTTTAGGTGCTAAGACTTGTGGAGGTACAGTCAGGATTTGGTGGTTTTTAGCTATAAAGCTGTAGAGAACAAATGGAGCTAGAGAAGAGGCTCAGTACAAACAAATGGGCTTTCTTGCTAATGAGCTCCTTGAGGTGCCTAAAACAGCCCAGCTAACTAGGTAAGAAGGATTCAAAGCAGAAACTCAAATATACTTGTTTTTTTAAAAAAATTCCAATACAGAGGAAACCCCCACATCATATTAATTAAAAACAAGACTATGATTTCTCAAGAATAAAGGGCTAAGCATGAAGCAGTGGAATACAGACAACATGCAACACACAACCTGGAGAATAATGGCCTTAGCATAGCATAAACACTACCTCGTATTGAGGATGTCCTGCACAGATAAGAAGCAGTTCCAGAGTTCGCAGGTCCCCAAGACCTTGGCCTGGAGTACAGACGATTTTTTCAAGAAAAGTTTCACATAGTTCAGTGAAAATACGGCAGTAATTCAGAACTCTGCAGAAGGAAGAGGAATAAGAGCACCATGTAAGAAATTTGGATATTATATGTACAAATTCACAGTCACGGTGAATCAAATAAAAGGTTTTTCAACCTAAGGAACATCTAGTGATTATTGCTATGCTGTATCACAATCTCTATGACAGACACCTTTACTTAGACCATATACTTCTACACATATAAGCAAGTGACTTGCCAGTTCAAATTCTCAGTTACTAAAACATCTGAATAAAAATTCCCATCAAATCACGCTTGACATTTTAAAGTTTGTCCCTAATTTGTAGAGCCTTACCCTTTGTAAGTGCAAAAACTTATGACTTTCCATGACTGGTAATTCTACAATCTCTCCTTCTGCATCCAATTTGCCACTCTAGGTTCAGATAAGAATAACAGAGCATCTTTAGGATGCACTGTTTTTATATTTACAGAGTCGTTGAGAATCACAAATGATAGATGAATAATAAAAAGTGACTTAAAAGAACATTAGTCTATAGGCAAACCCAGGGAATCCAGCCTTAAATAATTACTCACTTGTCTAAATCTTCACGTGCCACAGCCATATGATAGGCAGTCTCTAACGTCAGGACTCCCTGAAAAAGTTGCATGGCTAATGGCAAATTAGTCTCCACATTCTCAATGGCATAGAGAGCTGAGCACACACAGTCTGAAGCAGCTTCATGTAGGTTAGAAGAGGTCTTATCCTGTTGCTAGGAGGTAACAGGAATAAGGAAACAAGAAATATGATTACCAAGGTGTGTAAGCCAAGCACAGCTGGCTCCCCACACCCATGCGTTGAATCAACCATGGGTAGAAAATATTCAAAAATAAAAATAAAAAATAATACAAATTTTAAAATTATAGTGTAACTATTTACATAGCATTTACATTGTATTGGGTATTATAAGTAATCTAGAGATGACTTAAAAGTATACAAGATGTGTGTAGGTTATATGCAAACATTACACCATTTTATATAAAGGAGTTAAGCATCCTCAGATTTTGGTATTCGATAGGAAGGGTGACAGTCCTGAAACCAATGCCCCCAGGATACTGAGGGACTGTAACAGGAAAACAATTATAGCCTCTTTCTGAACATGTACTTTACAGATTTTTTTTTTTTTTATTTTTGAGACAGAGTGTCACTCTGTCACCCCAGGTAGAGTGCAGGGGCATCATCATAGCTCACTACAACCTCAAACTCCTGGGCTCAAGCGATCCTCCTGCCTCAGCCTCCCGAGTAACTAGGACCACAGGTGCACATGATGCCTGGCTAATTTTTCTATTTTTAGTAAGAGACAGGGTCTCGCTCTTGCTCAGGCTGGTCTTGAACTCCTAAGCTCAAGCAATCCTCCTGCCTTGGCCTCCCAGAGTCCTAGGATTACAGGCATGAGCCACTGCACCCAGCCTGAACATGTACTTTAAACACATAGTAGCCTAGTCGTGGCCACCTATGAGACAATATCCATCAATCTTCCCAATGCTATTTCTCACTATTTCCCTATATGCCAAGCAAATCAGCCTTTCTGTACCTCAATTGCAATCATATGATTTCTAATCTCCATGTTTTTGTTCATACGAGTCCTTCCAAATGGAATGCCATGTGTTCCCCGCCCTATTTTAAGTCTGTTAAAATCTTTTCTATCCTTTTTCTGATATTCCAGTACTATCTAAAATGAAAGGGCTAAACAAGTACCAAAGACACATGCCTAAACACATCACTGTGAAATATCAGAATACTAAAAAGTTAAACAGAGGTTCTTAAAGCTTCTGGGGAAAAGAGAAGGAGGTAATAGAAAGGAGCAAAAATCAGAGTTCTCAGACTTCTCATTAATGATGTATGCTAGTAAAAGACAGCAAGACCTCTTAAATTTTGAAGGAAAATAACATTGAACCTAGAACTCTATACCTAGCCAAACCATCAACCAAAATAAAAATATTTCTCGGGCATGCAAAAATTCTAAGTTTGCTTTCCGTGTATCTTTTCTGAGGAAGTTATTTGCAGTGGTTCAAAAAAAAACACATCAGTTTATCCAACTCAGATAGCATAGTAAACCGAAGTCCCAAGATTATAGCTGGGGAGTTAGAGCTAAAGAACAATTGATGCAAATTAGAGTAGATCAGAAGGTTCAAGGAAGGAAGCCTCTGGGGCTTCTACTTAAGAGAGTACAGTTGAAAGGTTGAATAAATTTAGTAAGGGAGAATTAGCCTTTCTTGAATAATAAAATACAAGAACATTTAGAATCTCCAAGGGGGTCAAAAAGCTACATAGGCAGGTTAGGGAGAACACCACAGAATGCAAATTGTTCATCAGGTTATTCTTAGATTGAATGGTGGATTTAAAGACACTCATTATATTACTATGTTATAAAAGTTAGGTAAATGTTAAAATTTATTATTCCGCCTATATCAAGTTTTTTATTTTTTAAAAAAGAGCTATGAGGGAGAAGTTGTACAAGCAAGTCGTGGTCAAAACATAAAGCAAAATGTGACACGATTTTGAACCACTGAATCAATGTAAAAATGAGATTATTTGACCCTGACTCCAGATACTCTAAATACTCTTCTTACAAGTGACAGAGGGGTCCCCGACACTGGATTAGTAGAGAAGATAACATAATCCTGGCATACTGCTCAGCTTCTTCCTTTCTCCAATCCCAATGACCAGAAGTCACCACGGTTAAGTGTGAAGTATATTCTAAACTATCTTCCATTCATATGTAATCATATTAAATTTTTTAAACAAAAGTGGGACTTGACTTTATTTACAATGACTTTTCTTCACACAATTTAGTGAGATGAGAATCATAATCACCATTATTGAGGTAGGGTACAAACATACATGGAGACAAAGATAACGACTAGTGAAACAATTGTCAGCGCCCTCACTTTCCTAAGGCTTAGCTTCTAATGCAAGAATGACAGCAGAAATACACTAAAATGTCAAGTGACTCCCTGAAGAAGGTGCTTTCCTTTTCCTTCTTTAATGCACAGTGGTATCAATCTAGCACCATCCTACCATCTTCTAAATAACAGTGCACGATCATATATCCAGTATACAGAGAGCTTCCATACTAATACATCTTCATTAAAGGAAACCCTCTAGGAGAAAGAAACAAAGTCATTCACATCTCCAAAGACCTCTTCAGTATTTGTGCTTGAGACAACGCTATGTTTCTTGTTCAAAAATCTAGTCTTATTCTAAGCACTCACTGACTCCTATCTACCAAGAATTACTAGGCATTACTACTTTCAAAGTTTAAAGAAATGTACAAGTATATAAAGAGACATTACCACTTATTCCACTAATGTCAAAAACCCCAAATCCATTTGGTACATACACTGCTATTTAACTAAACTGTCTCAACTACAAAGATAATATTCTGATCTATAATTGTCTCTGGATGCAATAAAGATAATTTCTAATTCCACCTATTCTACATTTTCTAAATTTCTGATGTACATGTAATTACATAATGGTAACATCAAACTTCAATGACTATCACCAGGAACACATAATTTTGTACTTTTGAAAAAAGGAAAAAGACACTAATGGCTGTTATTTGGATTTTAATATGTAAATCATTTATCTGCATATAAGATTGCTTTCTTCTTAAATATAACTACATTCTATTCTGAGTATTAAAACTGATACTTTTGGCCGGGCGCAGTGGCTCACGCCTGTAATCCTAGCACTCTGGGAGGCCGAGGCGGGCGGATTGTTTGAGCTCAGGAGTTTGAAACCAGCCTGAGCAAGAGCGAGACCCTGTCTCTACTAAAAATAGAAAGAAATTAATCGGACAACTAAAAATATATAGAAAAAATTAGCCGGGTATGGTGGTGCATGCCTGTAGCCCCAGCTACCTGGGAGGCTGAGGCAGGAGGATCGCTTGAGCCCAGGAGTTTGAGGTTGCTGTGAGCTAGGATGACGCCACAGCACTCTAGCCCGGGCAACACAGTGAGACTCTGTCTCCAAAAAAAAAAAAAAAAAAAAACTGACACTTTTAATTTGGTACTTGGCAGCAAGGAAGGGACACTGCTGTTTTCTTACTATACACCTTCCAGTCACTGTGCAGTAATCTGAAAACACTGTTATTATGTCCCAGTAGGTCAGTTACGAAAAGTGACTCTGGCCGAAATACTTTGATAAAGTCATTACTTACCAAAACCTCAAAAAGAAGTGCTAGTAACTTATTGTTAGCCATGAAGTTACTGTCCAAAACTCCCAAGTTAAACCAACTTCCCAAACAGCGGAAGACTTTCATAAGCATTTTCTCATCTGTTCCTGCTTTTTCTACACAGGTCATCTGAATAGAAGAAAAAAGTTAAATAATGTCAATGTATATTCTTAAACCATTATTATAATCGTCTTATAAGTATAATAATGAGAAGGATGACAATAATAACTGCTAATAGTTAAAAGTGCTTTGTAGTGCCACTGTTCCAAATACCATTAACCCATTTACTCCCCAGTGAAAATCTATAGGCAGGTCCTATTATCTCCAGTTTGTTGATAGGGAAACTGAGGTACAGAGGGGTTACAGACTTACCCAAAGATAGACACATTTCAGAAGTAATTTACTAGGTTTCTTGCTTTCCATATCTGCATTAATGTTGTATTATCAATAGAATTGTTTTAAAAGTAACATTTATTCATCTATACACCTGATTTTCATAGAATAAAAATAAGCTAGAGTTAGCTAGGCATACTACTATATGTTCCCACATGAAAAGCTGATGTTCTAGTTTCAGCACTTAAATACTTTAGTAAACATGTCATTCCACAGAAAGTGACACTACTATAAATATTATAAAAAAGACAAAATAGAAATCAGACTAAAACTCATCAGTTTTTCTCTTTGCAGACTGTTTTTGTGATATATATTTTTTCCAAAGGAAAATGTAATGCAACTTTTTCTGGATAAACAATGTTCTGAAATAGCTTTTATAGGCATTGAATTAGAAACGTAATTGCCATGGGGTTCAGGAGGCATGGCGGGGGGGAAGTAGTGGAATCCCATAATGTATTATCAAACCAGATCTAAAGGCTGACACTTACACTTCCAGGTAGCCATGCTCCCTCTATGTTGCAATATCAGGCAACATGTGTACACATTTAATTAGTTTGAATTGTAATGAATTGAAATGAAGGAAGAACAAATGAAATGATTCAAGTAAGTTTATGGCAACCATAGTCTAAAGAATTCTGATATTCATGGTTACAATACAGGTATAAACTTTACAGGAAAATCCTCCAAATTTGAAGCTTCATCTGCCACACAATCTACATTTAAGATGATTGTCTTTATTACTGTGCTCCAAAGAGTGCTAAGTTTCTAAGATGAAGAGAAGTGAGGGGTTAATATGTGACTATATACCACGTTCATTCCCACAGAACACTAAGTTAATTAGGGTCTGGAAAATCACATTTTTTTAAAACTAACCTTTTCTTATAAGAAGACAGAAGAAAATAAGAAGAGACAAAGGAAATACCAGTATATAAATGTCTCTGGCTCCTTCTATTTTTCTCTCTTCCTGGCCATTACATTTTAGGGGGAGGAAGAAAAGCATATAACTATTAATAATAAATAAGCTGACCAGTCATCATAACATTTACTGAGCCTTTACTACATGCCAGGCACTATTTTAAGAGCTTTATATGAGTTATGTGTATTAACACATTTAATCCCCACAGTATGAAATAGATACTATTATCCCCCATTATACAGATGAGAAAACTGAGGCAGATGGGTCAAATAACTTGACCCAATATGACACAGCTAGTACATACCATCTCCATAACTCAAACTGAAGAAGTCGGGCTTCAAAGTCTATGATCTTAACCACTTCACCATAGCTACCTCTCAAATTTTTCTATTTGTTTGTACATACAGAACAAATATGCTATTACTATCAAGAATTTCTTATATTTCAAAAACCTCTAAAGCGGGTAGACTATAGCAATGATCTTATGAATATTACAAATAATAATCAGTACAACCATCTATACACTAATATACATTGATAGTGATTAGTATATTACCAAAGAGTGCCAGGAAATATTAAGAGCATGGGGAAACAATCATCTATAACACATCAACCAATTATTTTACTAGCTTTAAATGTCAGTTTGAACCTAATTGACTGCTTTTTTTTTTTTTTTTTTTTTTGAGACAAGGTCTCACTGTCACCCACACTGGAATGCAGCAGTGCAATCATAACTCACTGCAATCTTCAACTGTCAGGCTCAAGTGATCCTCCCAGCTCAGCCTCCTGAGTAACTGGGACTACAGGCACATGCCACCATGCCCAGCTAATTTTTAAAATTTTTTTGTAGAAACGAGTTCTCAATATATTGTCCAGGCTAGTCTCAAATTCCTGGGCTCAAATGATCCTCCTGCCTAGGCCTCCCAAAGTGTTGGGATCACAGGCGTGAGCCACCACACCCAGCCTGACAGCTTATTTTAAAAAACTACATTAACACGAACTCACTTCTCCTCATTTCCATTTATTTTGTATACACCGCATTATACATACTTATAGGAAAAGGGCGGAATTACACAGCTAACCTGCAGGGGAATTATCCACATAACCATGGGTATATCCCATGAGTATATCGGATACAAATGATTTCTGAGAGGTGCATCAGTGTCTAAATCCACAGCTGGCGCATAGTACATACTCAATTATTTATAGAAGGAAGGATAGCAGAAGAGAAGAGTTGAGAGCCCTTGCTTTAGAGGGGAAAGTACTTGCAGAAAGTCACCAGAAAACACACTGAATGAGAAGAGAAAGAGTCACAAATAGAGTCCTTTAAGTTAAGGACTTCCATTAAGTTCTAGTTAGTTACTCTTTACTAACTTTCTGAAGCCCTCTGTTCCCCTTGAAACTCAGAGGAAAAAAATTCAGAGATGCCAGGTAGTTGCCTGGGATCGCTAAAATGTCCAGCGTTTTTAGAAAGGACTAAGACACCAATATATGCAATATATGTATTAATAAATATACCAAGACATGTAATATACGTAAACTAATGAATGCACCTAAGAAGAATTCCTATAGTAGGCACTTATTTTAATATGGTTCAAGGCTGAAAGAAGCAAAATGTATGGAGTAACGAAGTTTCATTAACATGAATTGGAGCCACTAAGAGATTTCTCTTTAAGAGCTGATACTAACTTATCCTCCCCACTACCTGAATTTTTGAAACTCTTGAGGTGAACTCGTTACACAACTGCTTGGCCTTGTATGTTTCCTAAATGACATTTCAATTTGTTAACAAATGGATGGACTTGCTTGTACACTCTAACTACTGACTCGATCTTAAGGACAGAATTCTGGGAAAAACCTCTGTATCTAAAACTAATCACTTTAAAGAGAAGAAATTCTGCTAATTAAATCAAACACACACTACAAAGCTTCAGAACTAAAAGTCATCTTTAGTTTCTTTCTGAGAACTATATCATTAAAAAATCTGTCTCTTAAAGTAAGGCCTCAAAAAGCTGCAGGAAAAATGCCATACAGAGTCTAGAAGAGTTCACCAATAAAAATACGATAGGAATAAGTAAGAATTGAGATCTTGGATTAACAAAATAGAGAATGCAGAGAGAAAAATATTAGAGGCCAGGCCAGCTGTAAGAGCAAGAAGAGTAATATTTAAAACTTCAGAAAGTTCAATACCATGTTTAGGCATGGCTCCATTAGGATAAACCACAAAAGTATAGTACTAACAAGAAATAGGACAGAATGGAATCACAAGAGGAAAGTGTTAGGGAAACTGAATGAGAAAGGTTTTTGTTTTGTTTTGTATTTTGAGATAGTCTTGCTGTCCTCCAGGCCAGAGGGGCAGTGGTGTCATCATATAGCTCACTACAACCTCAAACTCCTGGGCTCAAGTGATCCTCCTGCCTCAGCCTCCTGAGTAGCTGGGACTATAGGCACATGCCACCACACCCGGCTAATTTTTCTATTTTAGTACAAAAATAGAAAAATTTCTATTTTTCTTGCTCTTGCTCAGGCTGGTCTCAAACTCCTGAGCAATCCTCCTGCTTCAGCCTCCCAGAGTGCTAGGATTATAGGTGTGAGCCACTGCACCTGGCCCTGAATGGGAAAGGTTTTAAGAGGCCTTTGGTACCTGATATTACAGCCAAATGCCTATTTTTTCTTGGCAATTTTGGACTAATTTCATCCTCTGGGTTCCATAACATGACAAGCTACAAAACAGAATTAGAGACCTTATTAAGCACCATGGGGAATATATTTTTCAGACTGCATCACAATTAGTCAAGGTATCTGTTGTCAATTGTGATAAAATGCCAAGTCAAGCAAGTGGTTGCTGCAGTTGACCACTGTGGCAGTAATGATGACACCAATGACTGTGATGTGTACTGGTTTCTTCTGAGTAGTTACAAAAAGAAAATGAGGAACTCAGGTCCATTAACTCTCAGCTCAAGTCACAGTCTGAGAACCATGACAGCTCTAAAAACAACTCTTATTTTTTATAGCTATAGGGCTGGTATGGCTGAAACTCATATACAAAACTTAGTTGTGTGGCTTGCTAAATTACAATCAGTTGAACTCACCATTTCACCAAATTTCTCATGTGAAAGTTAGGAAATTAACTGGTAAGGAATGGGATTCTGAATCTTGGAATGGTGATATCTGGTTGGACCCAAATGAAAATGATAATCTTAAATTCCCAAGTCACTCTGAGCTTCCCTTTTCAGTGGAAGTAGCTTGCCCTCCAGTGCCTGAAGAGACTAGCCTTCCTCGGCTTGATGTCCCGTAACTTCGCCTAAGACAGTGCCTTGAAAGAGGATGCCCATTCTCCTCAAGACCGACTACTACCACATCCTGTTGTCACTAGACCCATAACCAGGGACAAACCTCAGCATGTTCCAGGGGGACAGGTACCACAGAAAGAAATAACTTACACACCAAAAGAATTATAAAACTTTGCCAATATGCATATAAAGAAACCAGGGGAACAGGTGTAGGAATGGATTCTGAGGGTATTAGGCCAAAAGAGGATAGAATACATAACATTTGATTGAGCCAAATTCATTGATATGAGTGTACTTCCTAGACATTCTGGACTTAATGTGCAGTAGAGTGCCTCTGGTGAGACACCAGAACTGTCTGATGAGACACCCGAACAGCTTTCTTGGGCTTCGATTTTCAGCGAATTTGAGATTTCCAGCAGTATTCAGCACCACAGTGACTTCTCTATAATCCAGTGAGCCATAGCTATGTCCTCTCCAACAGGGTCTGGATCTCAGCCCTGGGAGGAAGGTGGACTCTTCCTTCCTTAGAAGATCTATCTCAGCCCTAAGGTTAATGACTGCTCCTTCTATTTTATTTCTATATTCTTTTTTTTTTTTTTTTTTTTGAGACTGGGTCTCCCACTGTTGCCCAGCTACAGTACAGTGGTATCATCATCATAGCTCTTCTATATTCTTTAGAATACTATTTATATATCATTAGACAATCCCTTATTATTATAACCTCCTGTCGTAGTTAATAATTCTTTATATTGAACACTCCCATTCAAAATACTGTGTGGTTTCTTTCCTCCGATCTAACTCAGATTGATATTAAAAGGAACCAAGGATTCCATGGCTGGGGTAAGGATGATTATGAGTCATCTTTTTGTGTTGGGAAGCAAAGAAGTGACCAAAATTATGACATTTTGAGCACCAAAAGAATGATTTTAGTAGAGATTCTGAATCAATGAAAATCCATGAGTTCACAATACTTTACAAAGAGAAAGCCAGAAAAAAATTAACATTTGAGGCAACTTTAAAATAAATCCTTATTTTTAAAATAGGAAATTAAAACACAATTAAGATTTATCCTAGTTCTACCTAGTAGTAGTAGGAACTCAGAAGAATGCCAACTAAAACAACAGAGTAATGACTAACTAAAAGGAATGACAAAATTAGTAAAAACACCCTTTTGCAAACCATAATGAAATTACTGATTAAAGTAAGGCTTATCTACTAGAATTTAAAACAATTAAACAAAAGGTTATTGGGGGATAGGGAATTCGATATTTGTAAAATAACAAGCTACCATTGCACAAATTACATTATATTACAAGGAGGAAAACAAACTTTATAAACAGGAGGATCAGACTGTCATCATCCTAATCCAGTGATCAATCCTGGCACCACTAATGGAAGGTCAACCAAAGAGTATATATCTTCTGATAAGATGCAGCAGCAAGTGCCTATGATGGATGCTAGTCAAAAATGTTTACCTTTGTAAAGCAAATCCATCAAGCCTCTCAGTTTTTCTCAACCAGGATTCTAGGAAAGAATTAAACCTTACAGAAAATGATCTTAGTGACTATTTTCTCAATTATCCTAAGGATGGTATATAGCTAGTACCATTATTAATGGGAAGCAGAGAATTCCTACACACAGTGGATGATACAGGGCATTAAGGCTTAATTCTCAATGAACTACTGAGAAGAGCTGCTTTACATGTAACTTCCAATTAGACGAAATACAAAGAACAGATAAACAAGCTAAACGCAACAAAGAGGAGGCAATCAGAAAATCCACAAAGTAAGATATTCTATAAAACAGCTGGTACAATCCCTTCAACAAGTCATGTCATGCTGAAAAAGGAAGAGGACAGGGGACTGTGATTAAAAACCTTATATACAATAGGCACGGTGGCTCATGTCTATAATCCCAGCACTTTGGGAGGCCAAGGCAGGAGGATAACTTGAGCCCAGGAGTTCATAGCTGCAGTGAGCTATGATTACACCACTGTACAGAGTGAGACCCTGTCTCAAAAAAACAAACAAACAAAAAAACCCCAAATCTGATCTAAGACACGGTTCTACACTGGATATTAATTTGGAACAACTCTCTAAAGGACCAAGTGAGAAAATGTGAATATGGTTTGGGCTATTTATTATATTATATGAAAATATACTGAAATGGAAAGATGCAATAGATTACTGAAAAAGCAAGGTGCAGACGATTAAGTAGAATATAATCTCATTTGGGCTAAAATAATGTTCACAGAGAAATATGTTCATAGAAAAATATGTATTAAAGAATTAAAAGTATGATCTTCAGATGGTTTGTATATAATTTGCTTGTCTATATTTTCTAATTTTCTACAACACTATTTCTTTAAAATACAGCTGGGTGAGGTGGCTCATGCTTGTAATCCCCACACTTTGGGAGGCCGAGTCAGGAGCATTGCTTGAGGCCGGGAGTTCAAAGACAAGCCTGAGCAAGAGCGAGAATGACACCCTGTCTCTACAAAAAATAGAAAAATTAGCCGGGCGTTGTGGCACGCACCTGTAGTCCCAGCTACTTGGGAGGCTGAGGCAGGAGAATAGCTTGAGCCCAAGAGTTTGAGGTTGCAGTGAGCTATGATGACACCACTGCACTCTAGCCTGGGTGACAGAACGAAACCCTGTCTCAAAAAAAAAAAATTGACTGAGTGAAAAGTTAAACATACATTTAACTTAAAAGAATAATTTTCTAATGAATTTATAACACCAAACCGAACATAAATTTTTAAAATAAATTTTGCTTTTTCAAACAAAAAGATGTATGATATTCCAGAAGTACTGAAACAAATCTCTGAAAAATAATCTATTATAGGTTGAAAATCTCTAATCTGAAAATCTAAAATGCTCCGAGATCCAACATTTTGAGCACCAACATGACATCCAAAGAGCGTTTCAGATTAGGGATGCTGAACTTGTAAGTATAATGCAAATATTCCAAAATAAAAAAAAAATGTGAAATCCTAAACACTTCTGGTCCTGGGCATTTCAGATAAGGGATACTCAACCTATATAACCACATCATACAAATTAAGCTAGACTATAAAGACCTAAAAATGAAATATGGGCTAGATAATCAATTTAATATCATCTAGTTCAGGAACCAGTAAACATTTTCTATAAAGGGCCAGATAAATATTCTAGGCTTTGAAGGCCATATGGGCTCTGTGAAAAATATTCAATTCTGCTAACGTAGCCCAAAACAATGGACATAGACAATACGTAACCAAATGCATGTAGCTGTGCTCCAATCAAACTTCATTTGCAAAAACAGGCAGCCAGCCCACAGACCATAAATTTATCCACTGTTGGTGTATTAAAAATTCCAACTAATTGAAAAGGACTTAATCCCATCTAATTCTTTAAAAAGAGTGTGGTATTAGCTAATCTATAACTGTGATAACACTCAAAAGTCAAGTAAAGTCTTCTACTGCCACCCCATCAAAATTTCAATTCATCTTTAAGATAGAATCCTTCCCTCTTGTCACCATATACAAAAATCAAATAAAAATGGATTAAGACTTAAATATAAGACATGAAACTATTAAACTTCTACAAGAAAACACTGGGGAAACACTTCAGGGCATTGGTCTGGGCAAAAATTTCTTGAGTAAGACCTCAAAAGCACAGGCAACCAAAGCAAAAATTGATCAACAGGATATATTAAGCCAAAAGGCTTCTGCACAGCAAAGGAAACAATCAACAAAATGAAGAGAAAACCTACAGAGTGGGAGAAAATATTTGCAAACTATTTATCTGACAGGATTAAGAACCAAAACATATAAGGAACCCAACTCGGTAGCAAAAAACCCCAAATAATCCAATTTAAAAATAGGAAAATAATCTGAAAACACATTTCTCAAAAGAAGGTATACAAATGACCAACAGGTACTTGAAAAATGCTCACCATTACTAATAATCAGGGAAATGCAAATCAAAACTACAAGATATTATCTTACCCCAGTTAAAAAGGCTATTACCCAAAAACAGAAAATCAAACAAATGTTGGCAAGGATGCAGGGGGACATTTGTACACTGTTGGTGGGAATGCACATTAGTACAGCCGCTATAGAAAACAGTATCGAGGTTCCTCAAAAAGCTAAAATTAGAATTACCATATGATCCAGCAATCCCACTGGTGGGTATACATCCAAAAGAAAGGAAATCCGTGCATCAAAGAGATATCTGTACTCCCATGTTTATTGCAGCACTGTTTACAACAGCCAAGATATGGAATCAACCCACGTATCCATCAACAGATGAATGGATAAAGAAAATACAGGCTGAGCGCGGTGGCTCACGCCTGTAATCCTAGCACTCTGGGAGGCCGAGGCGAGACGATCGCTCGAGGTCAGGAGTTCGAGCCCAGCCTGAGCAAGAGTGAGACCCCGTCTCTACTAAAAAAAAAAAAAAAAAAAATAGAAAGAAATTAGCTGGACAACTAAAAATATATAGAAAAAATTAGCCAGGCATGATGGCACATGCCTATAGTCCCAGCTACTCGGGAGGCTGAGGCAAAAGGATTGCTTAAGCCTGGGAGTTTGAGGTTGCTGTGAGCTAGGCTGATGCCATGGCACTCTAGCCTGGGCAACAGAGCGAGACTCTGTCTCCAAAAAAAAAAAAAAAGAAAAAGAAAATACAGTATATATACACAATAGAATATTATTCAGCCATAAAAAAGAATGAAATCCTGTCATTTGTAGCAATATGGATGGACCTATAGGACACTGTTAAGTGAAATAAGCCAGGCATAGAAAGATAAAAATCACATGTTCTCACTCATATGTGGGAGCTAAAAATATTGATCTCATTGATGTAGTGAATAGAATGGTGGTTACCAGAGGCTGGGAAGGGTAGTAAGGAGGAGGGGATGCGGAGAGGTTGATTAACAAGTACAAAAATACAGTTGCATAGAAAGAATAAGTTCTAGTGCTCAATAGCACAATAGGGTGACTACAATTAACAATAATTTATTACATACTTCAAAATAGCTAGAAGAGAAGATCTGGAATGTTCCCAACACAAAGAAATGATAAATGTTTGAGGTAACAGATATCCCAATTAGCCTGATTTGATCATTATACATTGCACACACATATCAAAATACCACATGTACCCTATAAATATGCATAATTATATATCAATTAAAGAGAGAGAGAGAAAGGAGAAGGATCCTTTCCTTAGTAAAGTAAGTTTATACACATTTCCCTTAGCATGGTCCTTCACTAAGCACTGACAGCTTGTAGGATGAAGAAGAAGGGCACAGAATATAAAACCAAAGAAGGCCTAAGTTCATATTCTGAATTAACAGTCATGTAACTCTAAAGCCTGTTTCTCATTCATAAAACAGAGATAATGCCACATTCACAGGATCATATAGGAGCTCAAAAAGTATAGGTTCTGAAAGTATTTTGTAATTGTAAAGTGTTACATAAACGCCAAAGCATCAACATTGCAAAATTTTGCAAAGAAAGCATTTGATAATAATGCCATTGGATTACAAAACAACCACCATAGCTTTCTGCCTCTGGGCAACTTAGTTATTTCAAACTAACTTACCAATAGAGATACTACTGTACTAGAGTAGAAGGCCAAATCTTCTATAATTTCTGTGCGCCGGTTAGCTCCAATTCGTAAGGAACGACTATGTACTTCTTCAGGTAACACTGTAAGGATTTCCAGCAAAAAAGGCAGAGAAGTTACATCATTGCTATATCTACAAAAGAAAAGGGGGGAGATATAAGTTATTTAGAGACAGAAAATACATAATCACATAAGATAACAGCTATCAAAATAACCTATGACAACAAAAGAAGCATTCCCACCACTGTTAAGGGGGAGAAAAGAGACAATTTTTTATACATAGATACAGTCTTTTAGAAAAGTATCTGGAATCAAAATTTCAACCTGCATAATCTTTGACCCAGCAATTTCACTTCCAGCAATATATTTTTCAGAAAAAACTCACATATATAGGCAAAGATAAGTATACACAGATGTGCACAGCAGTATTTTTTTGTATGTAAAGCTGAAGGATGCAGTATTTTTAGAACAGCGAAAACAATGGGAAAACAAATGTCCTTCATAATTAAATAGGATAAAAAGGTTATAGTCATACAATGAAACATACATAGCCATTATAATGAAAGTGGTATGTGTATGTCATCACATGAAAAAATGTCCTCAATGTAATAAAAGTATATGAAACATTAAATAAGTGAACAAATACATAGGTATAGGTATATTAAAATATATATGCATTATATATGGATATATTTTATTATCTTTAGTGCAGTAGGCAGTACATCACTCTCATAAAATGCATAAAGGAAAATCTGTATCACCATATAGCCAAGTGTTAACAGTGGTTACTTATAAAATATAGGGGTAGGGAGAAAGGATGGTGTTCACACTGTACTTTGAAAGCTTCCATACTGCTAGAATTTTTTCAAGGAGCATGTGTTAATTTTTTCAAAAAATAATTGCTTAAATAAGCTCCATATAAAGGCTTTAATGACACACTATACTTGGAGGTAAAAAGGACATTTACTTTGTTAAAAAATAATATCCCACCCAAATGCCAAAATGCAAGCAAATATCAAGATTATCTTGACAGGAACCATGAGGAAATGCTTTATTTAAAGTATCAGGCTACATGTATCTAAAAAGAATATTGTCCCTCTGATAGATACAAAACAAACCCCAGTTAGTAAGAACATTTATTCATAACCTTTGATTTAATATAATCTTAAATACTATAATAATATTTTTACAAAATTACTGTTATGCCATTTAATGGGTGTGATCCACAAGGCAAAGACTTTGCTGTAGTTAATTCAAATGTGTGTGCACATGTGTATGTGCATGTAAATTACAAGGGTACATCCACATGATAAATTTCTGTAGCACTTAAATTTTAAGTTTCTTTTAATCTGACAAGGGTTAATAACATAATTCTATCTTAGGAGTTCAGGGAAACTGTCTAGCTACTGTTAACAAATTTCTGTGTAGGTTAATGATAATATCAAATGCTAGTATACCGTCAATACAAATTACTTACTTTTCCACCAATGTTTGTACACATCCCTTCCAGGAAGGCATCTGTAGGGCAAGGTCTGCTATTGCTAAAGCCAGCTGAATAAGAAGAGAGATTAAATAAATTAACAGAACAGATGAACAGAAATAGGATTACCAAAAATATTAATTGGAAAGCAAAGAAACTAAATTTCTTCCTAACAATATGACAACTGACACCCCCCATGCCCCAATTTTCCCCAATCCCTACAATTATGTATCTCCCATGTAAACTCTCCTGGGTTAGCTACAAATTGCTAGGATTTAGAAGTTAACCTTTACAAATTAAAAACCAAACAAAAAAAGAAAGCAGAAATAATAGTCTATAGATTTTCCTCAAAATATATCAATACTTACTTTTATCTGGCAATACCATAGAACTTCATGGACAGATAAATTACACTTTGCCAAAAAGCCAAAGCTACTGACAAAGTGAGACCTTTGACTCAGTCCTCAAGTAATGGATTACCATTTCCCTTCTCTTTCCATTTCTCACCTTGAAGCCTTACGCAAAAGCCTCGTCTTGAAGGGCACTTCTATGCCAGGGAGATAACACATGTGAGTATGTATTCACGGAAGCTTCCAATTTTCCTTTCTAATTAATGTATTTCCCTGTCTAAGAGGGAAAAGCCGGATGCTCTAGTTCACTGTGTTTCATTCATGGGACTTTCATTATCCAATAAGAGACAGGATCTTGCTCTGTTGCCCAGGCTGGAGTGGAGTGGCCCAATCATTGCTCGCTGTAACCTCAAACTAAAGCATTCCTCCTGCCTCAGCCTCCTAAGTAGCCACGACTACAGGTACAGGCCACCACACCCAGCTAATTTTTTTATTTTTATTTTTTTAGAGACAGAGCCTTACTATGTTGCCCAGGTTGGTCCCAAACTCCTGGCCTCATGTGATCCTCCTGCCTCAGCTTCCCAAAGTGCTGGGATTACAGGCATGAGCACCGCACTGGGCCCATAATACAATATTTTTATCTCCTGTAATTTTAACAGCACAGGGCACATGCATGCCTATGAAAACATACACTCACCTTTGCCACTTCTGCTATTTAAATTTGTTTGAAACCAAATGAACTCTAAGATGAATACAAGAGATTAAAATTTTCATTTTCTATTACTTAAAAATATAGCAATGCATGTCTAATAAAGTTGTTACCATTACCTCACATGGCCTAGCAACACCAATTAAAATAAACTTGGTAAATCCAAATCGTCTTGTAAATTTCCCTAATGAGATGCACAGGATTTACCTGCGTTACAATGACAGGTGACAAATCTTTCAAGTTCTGGATATGGGTTAGCAATGAGTCCCGTAAAGAGGCATGAGAGTCTGTGGGGAGCTCATAAAATGAGGTCTGAATCTTCATTTTCATGGTTTGTGCAGCAAAATAGCATGATTCCACGTCCTGTCGGATCTGTAACAATTGGTCAGAAATCTCCCATGCGTGAACCTGAAAGCAGATCAGACAAAATGTCTTAAAGAAAACTACTTTTCCAAATAATTTTAATGCCATACAACCTCAATACTTACATAAACATATTTAGACCAAAGTATAATGGAGGAAAAATCTGACAAGCTAAATTACCCACTAATTCAGCCAATAGTTCAAACCACATTGTTACAGGCCTTGCTCAACAGAAGGATTGCCTAAAATCTCTCTGACTCATTCTAGGAAGGCATGAGAGCTATCAATTGAATTAACAGATATAATCCTGCTGATGAGAATCATTCATTGTGTGTGGGGGTAGGATATGAAGAATAATGCCCCAAAAGTTTCTACTGAAACTAAAATGTCACTGTATAACTTCCAACCCTAACCTAGAGATTGGGTGTTTCTTCTCTTTTCCCACTTAAATAAACTTTGTTCACTCTGAGAATTAAGTCCAGAAGCTGTTGTATCTATAAACAGGAGAATGTATTGGTCTCAGCAGTCCTATATTTCAATCTTTAGTTCCTGATAAAATAGTAGAAAAACTATCCTGGCCCAAGTGAATAGTTTACAAACTTCGATTATTTTCTGATGTATTTATATTTGGCAAAGTGCTACACATGCTACTAAAATCATTTTTATAGGAGAAAAACTTTTCTATAGAAATAACAGAAAGAACAGAAGTATAAAATTTGGTCTGTAATAGCTAGTTGCAGTTATAAAAGGGAGTCCTATTTTAGAGATAAATTTGAAAACAAAATCATGCAGTACACAGCAGACAACTAATTAGTGACTGATAAATTCTAATCCAATTCTACACTAAAGTGCCTCTTCATGAAAGGCTTAAATGGACTGAAAATAAAATTTTCAATCTCAATTCAGGAATAGAGTCAACCGTGAAGAGCACAGATCAATTTTTTATGAAGATAAACCATTTCATAAGTAATATATAACTATCCTTCAAGATCTTTCCAAAGATAAGGTTGGGTGTGGTGGCTCACTCCTGTAATCCCAGCCAGCACTTTGGGAGGCGGAGACAGGAGGATCCCTTGAGCCAGGGAGTTAAAGACCAGCCTGGACAACATAGTAAGACCCTGTCTCTACCAAAAAAACCAATTTTTTAAAATTAGCCAGGCGTGGTGTCAAGTGCCTATAGTCCCAGGGACTCAGGAGGCTTAGGCAGGAGGATGGTTTGAGCCTTTGAGTTCGAGGCTACAGTGAGCTATGATCATGCCACTACACTCCAGCCTGAGCGACAGAGCAACCCTGTCCCTTAAAAAAAAAAAAAAAAAAAAAAACTTTCCAAGGATAGATAAGCAGGAAGACAAGATACAGAAACTCGTAGAGTAAATGGCCTGTAAAAGTTCCTAAAATAAATGGAAAATAGAGACCCTGAATTTCAAAATTATAGATTTATTGTCATAAAATTTAGCTTTCAATCAAATAGTTGGTGGAAAGTAAGCATAAAGCATTAACCTCCTTCCAGGTATGGTATATTTTACTAATTTTGTTGTACTTTTTAACCCCTACCATAGTGTCCCCAAAATACTCAATAAATGTTTAATGGTGGCTCCTACCTGTAATCCTAGCAATTTGGGAGGTCAAGGCAGGAGGATTCTATGAAGAAGGTTCTATGAAGGAAGGTTCTATGAAGCTTTGGAATCTCCAGAAATATTCTCATAAAAACAGATAATTAGATAGCAAAACCAAAACACTAATGGACACTTACAACAAAACTATTTGTTATCTAGTTATCTCCAAGAACCTCAAAATATATGTGGATAAGAGAAATCAGTGACATCTATTAAGACCTGCGTGGTTTCAGCTTCAGTAAATACAGATGCAGAGGCAAACAACAGGGTATCTAATGGATCTAAGAACAGAGGAACAACAAAAGAGCCAATAGGTAGTCGCTGGAAAATACAGGCAGCCAATTTGAGGACTGTAGATAAAAATGGAAGAGGGTTTGCCCAACCCAATAGAAGGTGAGATCTGACTGCGATGGAACAGGTTAGCCTCCATAAAACCCTGAAACCGTAAAGTGAGGAAAGGACCTCAAATTGAGGAGAAACTGCTACAAACAGAATCAAAATTATATGGGACACCTATAACAGAGATGAAGGAAGAAAAAGAGAGGGGAACAAAACTAGTAAATCTCAGAAATCAAACCATGATATTTGCAAATACTACCTGAAAACAACAGATAAGGAAGCTCTATGTAGTTGGAAATATTATCCTTAACCTAGCCTTCTTCTAAAAGTTCAGAAAAACTAATTTCACAAAAATAAGCAATTGAGGTCAAAAGTCATATATAGCTCTAAAGGAAAAAAGAGAATGAGCAGAATAGCACCCCAAGGAAAAAAGACCAGAAAAACAAGTTTAAAAAACCAGTCCAGCCTACTATTTCAAAATGAGCTAAAAGACATTAAGAAAATGATACCAGATACATAAGAACAGAATTGGAAACAAATTTTCAGAAATTAGGTAAAAGAATTCAGGAAAAATTAGAAATTAAAGGAAAAAATAGCATCAGAGATAAAGACTAAACTAGGAGGAATTTCACGTGTCACCAAACACATCAAATAATGTCTTAAGAGAAACAGAAAGTGAAAAGGAGGCCAGGGCTGGGCCAGGTGGCTCATGCCTGTAATCCTGGTGCTTTGGGCGGGTGAGGCGGGAGGATCGCTTAAGGCCAGGAGTTCAAGACCAGCCTGGGAAACATTAGTGAGACCCCGTCTCTACAAAAAATAAGAAAAATTAGCCAGGTATGGTGGTGTGCACCTGTCATTGCAGCTACTCAGGAGGCTGAGGCAGGAGGATCGCCCGACCCCAGCAGTTTGAGGTTGCAGTGAGCTAGGATGATGCCATTGCACTCTAGTCTAGGCAAGAGAGAACCAAAAAAAAAAAAAAAAAAAAAGGAACCAACGCTCCTTAACGAACTGCAGATTCAAAGTCTGAAGGAAACACACAAGATGACCCTAGAATACATCTCATCACAACTAGAAAGGACAGAAGCTATCTATGACTACTAGAGTCATTTCAGAAGTACTGAGGAGTCAACTTAATGAGTCAACCACTGGCCAAAGATAGGACTATTTAGGATTCAGCAAGGGATTAAGATGATCACATATACTGAAATCCATGAGAATTCATAACGTTTTATCTTTTTATAGGAAAACCCTAGCTACCACTGGAGACAGACATAAACTCATTATCTTACAAGGGAAGAATTGTGCATTTATCCTGGTTTTCCAATATAAACTGTACCACTAGGTAACCCAATAGTAGATGAGAAGAAGGGTCTCTATAGAAGTATTCTAGCAAATAAGTAAAAAAGAAATGACATATTTAAAATATCACCACTTTGCAACCCACAAACAATTAATGATCTAAGCACTGAGCAACAGCTGATTACATCACAAAAAAAGGGGGAGAATGGGGTAAAGACAGCTGCATACTAGTGCTAATCCTACACTGAAGTGTAAAATCTACTTCCATTCCCCATGAACATGGTTAGGCCTTAGTAACTTGCTTAACTGATAGAACATGGCAGAAGGGACATTCTGGGATTTCCAAGAATGTCAAAAGATCTGGAGAAGGTCAAAAGATCTGGAGCTTCTGCCTTGGTATCCTGAGCATTACTCTGAGGAAAGCCAACTGCCATGTAAGAACTCAAGACTACTCTACTAGAGAGACAATGTGGAAAGGCCCTGAGACTAGAAGGAAAGCTAGAAGGGCCCAGCTGAGTCCCCACCTTCCAGCCATTCTTATCAGAGTATTAAGGATATACATGGAGCCATCTGAGAACCTCCAGACCAGCCCAACCACTAAATGGATGCCACCAAGCCCTGCTGGAATTCCTGACCTAGAAAGTTATACCATAAAATAGCTTTTGTTTTAAGTCACTAAGTTCTGGAATAATCTGTTTCACAGTAGTAGACAACCAGAACAGATAGACAACCAAATATTATGTGCCTCTTGATGAAAGAACAAGATACCACAATGAAAAGGGGATCGACTTTGTGTCTCATCAAACCTCTGGATCCAGCTGCCAATTTGCAGGAAATACAGAGTAGAACTGTATCATGACAATGCAATCAGCAAAATCCACTGTGGGAAACTTTACAGGTCAAATGGCCCAGATTCCTCAACAGATAAATAATCTACAGAGAGAACCTAAAAGACACTCAAAACAACATATTTTATAAGAAACAACACAGTAAGACTCAACTACAAAGTGTGGGACTGCCCACTGGGTGATAAAACTATAAAAAAACACAAAGAAAGGATTACTATAAAAGGACAGTGTTTACTTTTAGGGAAAAAGAAGCAATTATGTCAAACAGCACAAGGACATCTGCAATTCACTAAGTTATACATTTATATTGTGTGGTTTTCTGTATCTGTGTTTAAAAAAGAGAAGAACATAACAAAATACTAATGTTGCCTACTAAAGTGAACTAGTATAAAATCTTTCTCCCAAAAAATGGAACTATCAATTCATCAGGTCATCAGGACCCTAGAGGAAAAATAATCATTGTTTGTGCAATGCCAAGTTGTGCTCTAATCTGAATGGCAGAAACCAACAAAAAATACCAACTGTATTATTCTCAGTTATTTATATTTCTGACTTAAACATCTCTATCTCCTTAAAAGGAGAGATCTTAAAAATGAAGGTCAAAACCAACAAACAAAATGAAACCAAAAATCTCTTTGCCAATGGGCAAACTAGTAAACTTGGTGAGTAAGGATGCAAAGGAGATTTATTTTTCAGGCAACTTTAATGATGTTTGAATATTTTTTTAAAATGTCCTTTGGAATTGCCTTTTTTAAAAAAAGAAAGAGAATGTGTACTTTTAGTATGTAAAGATCTCCAAGATACACAATTTTTAAAAAAGTAATGCAGATCTTGTAAGATTCTTTCCATAAAAATTTTTTAGAAAAGGTAGCTAAGCTTTTTAGCACACAGGAATTAGTTTTATGCCCCTAAATACTCCCCAAACAACCTAAAGCTCTCTCGAGCTCACAGCATTTATCAGGTGTTTCAACTTTGGCTATAACAGACTATCTTGTGTTACACCAATTCTCCAGCCAAAAACCACCAGAAAAACACTCCAGAAAGAGCCTTTTGAAGACACCAAAGCTATCAAGACAAGTATTAATAGAACAGGAGGCCAAAATCCCAGAGAGAAGGGAATGGCAGAGCAGAGTTCAGTTCATTATTTGGCTCCACTTTCCCCCTGAAGGCCTTTGCCAATTTGAAAGTACAAGACATGAGGCTAAGAAACTGGAGAGCTTTGGGCATCTGACAAGACTGGGAAAAATGAAAACTAGAATTCAGGGCCTACCAACAAACAGGAGCTCTGGTAAATACTCCAAACTTTCAGTTGGAACCCGGTAAAGAAAACACAACTAAATTTTAGTCCCAGGCCGGGCGAGGTGGCTCACACCTGTAATCCTAGCACTCTGGGAGGCTGGGGCGGGAGGACTGCTTGGGGTCAAGAGTTCCAGACCAGCCTGAGCAAGAGTGAGACCCCGTCTCTACAAAAATAGAAAAAGTAGCTGGGCATGGTGGCGCATGCCTGTAGTCCTAGCTACTCAGGAGGCTGAGGCAGGAGGATCGCTTGAGCCCAGGAGTCTGAGATTACAGTGAGCTATGTTGACGCCAGGGCACTCTACCCAGGGCGACAAAGTGAGACTCTGTCTCCAAAAAAAAAAAAAAAAGCCGAATTAAAAAAAAATGTTGGAAAAAAATTGAACAGTTGATCAATATAGTCAAAGAATTAAAAGACAAACCGGAGAATTTCCATTAAGAAATGGAATCTATTAAAGAGAATCAAAAAGAAATTCTAGAGTTAAAAAATATAATGACTGAAATTAAGCATCAATTCCAAGAGTCAAACAGCACATGATACAGCTGAAGTAAACATTACTATGCTAGATATCGGGCCATAAAAAACAAAAAGACTAAAGCACAAGAAAGCAATTGATACACAGAACACAATGAAAAGGGCATATATATAATCAAAATCCCAGAAGGAAAAGAAAAAATGAGTCAGAAGCACTATTTAAAGAAACTGGTTGAGAAATTTCCAAACTGATAAAAGATAGCAAGCCACAGATTTAAGAAGCACTACAAAACTCTTAAGGATGGAAAGCCAGACCTAGGCACACTGCTAAGAAACCAAAGACAAAGAGGAAAATCTTAAAAGCCAGAGGAAAAAAGGATGCTATTATCTTTAAAGGAATAACAGTTAGACTGATAACAGACTTCTCAACAGTAACAAAGGGATCTAAAAATCTTATCTTCAAAGTATTGAAAGAAAATAACTTACAATGGGTATTTCACATTCTTCAAAGATATCCTTCCAAAATGAAACAAAATAAAGACATTTTATGACCAAAAAAAAAAAAGGGAGTTCATTAACAATAGACCCACAAAGAAGAAAATATTATACTAAAGGGTGTTCTCTTCAGGAAATCAATCCTGCATGGAAGCAAGGCAATCAAGAACAGATAAAGAGCAATGGAAAAGCTAAGTATGTGGGTGAATCCCAATGAACACTGATTACATAAAGCAATAACATCTGGTGGGATTTAAAATATAAGAAGAATAAAAATGCCCAAGGGGAGTTCCACATTCACCTAAGATGTAGAAAGATGGAAAGAACATTGCTTTCCACAAGTTAACAATATACAAAAGCAAATAAACTACAAGATAACTTTTCTTAAATGCATCAGAAACTGAGGTCCCAGGGCAACCAAGTTGACTGAAATCTAAGGACAAATCTTTCCAAATAGACAGGAGGCAAGCATGGGCTCATCTAAGAACAGAAGAAGAAACACAGGGCACCAAATAACCAGCTAATAAAAATTCAGCTAAAATTTTTAAGAAATTGGTGAAGGCTGCACATGGGCTAGCATGAACATATAGAACCCCTGATATTCAGAGACACAAAGGGAGTTTACAATCTGCTGCAAGATCTTGTCCACAAAACTCCTTTACACACTCAAGAAGGCGGCTTGGGATGGAGCAGGAGACCTCCTTTGGTGGTGCAGTCCTGGAGGAGGGTGCAAAAAGCTCTGACCTCCTCTACAGAATAAAAGCTTTAGGGTGTGGAGGAGGGGCAGCAAACCATGTCACCCCTCAAGGCACAGGTTAAGACCCACAGCTGTTGCACTAGAAGTAAAAGAAAAAACCTCTACCCTTAGGAGATAGGCATAAAACAGTGGTAGTGTCTTAAGCCTGTGACACTACCAATGTTAGGCAGTTAGCAAGGGATTCCAGGTCTAGGGACAAAAGTGGGTGCTTTGCCTTGGTGAAATTGCCCCACCTGGGAAAAAGGACAAGGGTGGGCCCCAAGCCCCCATCTTGGTCCTGCCCCACTTTGATCCTGCCCTGAGCTGCTGCCATACCTGGAGTAGGAGGGAATACCCTACGAATCTGCCAATCATGCCAATCAACTTAGCAAGCCAGCTGCAAAAGAATGCAGAGGGCTCTCTGGCCCATGGGCCAAGCAGCATAGGTACCACAGAGTCCAGAAATTGACTTAGAACAACCCATATGTGTAGAACAACCCATATGCAACTCCCAGATGTCCAATCAAAGTGGTTCCATGGTGATGTGTGAGCCAGCAGGGAGGTCCCAATCCGGGCACTATAAAACAAGACACAGATCATAACCAGGCCCTTTTTTGCTCCCTTCCTTTGGCTCTCCTTTTGCTGCAACAATGGGCCTGGTCGTCATCTGTGGCCTATGTATCACGCTGTGTAAACCTGTATCTTGCTCTTGCCCTATAATCCTATCTTGCTCCCCCTCAATAAATTTCACCTCATGCTTGCCTTACTTTGGTGTGTCTGGTCATTCTTCAGCCATGATCGCACTAAGAACCGACATTTCAGACTAAAACCTGACACCAATACCACCAGAGGGCAAAAAAATTTTATCTTGCACAATACAATATCAAGGCAAAATTCAAGGCAGAGCATGAAATGCCACAGGAAAGGTGAGATCACTGAGAAAGTGCTACCAATGAGAACAGGGGACGACAGAAATGCTGGACTAGGGTAAACCAGGGCAAAGAAGTTACTATTCCCCACTTTCCCCAAACAGGCAGACAAATACTAAATACATCATACTCAAACTCCTAAAAGCCAGAGACAAGGAGAAATACTGAAGGCAAGCAGAGAAAAAGGACGCATTCAATACAGAGGAACAAAGGTAAAAAGTTACAGCAAACTTCTTGTTAGAAATAAGGATGCCAGGCCGGACACAGTGGCTCACACCTGTAATCGTAGCATTCTGGGAGACCAAGGCAGGAGGACTGCTTGAGTTCAGAAGACTAAGCTGAGCAAGAATAAGACCCCCATCTCTACCAAAAAGAAAGAAAAAAAAAAACTCTGCCAGGCGTTGCAGCTTGCCTGGAGTCCCATCTACCAGGGAGGCTGAGGCAGAAGGATTGCTTAGGGCCAAGAGTTGGAGGTTGCAGTGAGCTACAATGCCACCACTGCACTACTCTACCCAGGGCAGAGTAAGACTCTGTCTCAACAAGAAAACAAACAAGGAAACTGAGCACCCGATGTATTTTTAAAAAATATAAAAAGAAATGAGGATGCCAAAAGACATGGAGAGAGATACCTAAAATGCACAACCCCCCCCCCACCCCCGCCGAAAGTCAAACATGAATTCTGTACCCAATGAAATTTCTAAAATGAAGGCACTCAATAAAAAGACAAATAACCCAACTTAAAAATGGACAAAGGACTTGAAGAGACTCTTCTCCAAAGATATAAGAATGGCCAATAAGCATATGAAAAGATGCTCAACACAAGCAGCCATCACAAAATGCAAATCAAAACTATAAAGAGGCCAGGCTTGGCTGCTCACACCTGTAATCTCAACACCTTGGGAAGACAAGGCAGGTCTGGAGTTTGCTCCGGAGTTTGAGACCAGCCCAGGGCAACACAGTGAGATCCCTGTCTCCACAAAAATTTGTTTAAAAATTAGCTGGGTGTGGAGGCGCATGTCTGTACTCCTACCTACTCAGGAGGCTGAGGTGGGGGGATTGCTTGAGCCCAAGAGTTCTGGGCTGCAGTAATCTATGATGGGGCTACTTCACTTTAGCCTGGGTAAATGAGCAAGACTGTATCGAGAAAAAACCCAAAACAAACAAAAAAGAAAACACCACACGAGACATCACTTCATACCCACTAGGATGGCTATAATCAAAAAGACATGACATGTGTTGGTGAAGATGTGGAAAAGCAGGAACTCTAATACACTGCAGACAGGAATATGAAATGGTGCAGGGATCTGGAAGCAGGATGCCATTCTTTGAAAGATTAAAAATAGAGTTATTCTATAACCTCAAAATTCCACAAATACTTGTACATGAGTGTTCACTCCAGGATTATTCATAAATAGCCAGAAAGCAGAAATACCTCCAATGTCCACTTACCACTGAATGGATAAAATGTGGCATATACAAAGAATGAAATATTGTTCAGCCATAAAAACGAATGATGATATATACACTACAACAAGGATGAACCTCAAAACATTATACTAAGTGAAAGAAGCCAGTCACAAAGTACCACAAACTGTATGATTCCATTTATATGAAATGTCCAGAATAGACAATTAGTGGTTGCCTAGGGGAGAGACTGAAGGTGGAGGGAGGAGACAGGCCAGGGGGCACAGGTTTCTTTTTGGTGTGATGAAAATGTTCTAAACTTGACTGTGGTAATGAATGCACAAATCTATAAATATACTAAAAACCACCGTTAAATTCTATTACTTTAAATGAGCGAACTGTAGTTGTGTGAATATTATTAGACTAAAGCTGCTTTTTAAAAAACAGGCAAAACTAATCCATGGTGATGTAAGTCAGAATAGTGGTTGCTGGGAAGGGGGATGATTTACTGGGAAGAGGCAGTTGGGAACCTGTAGGAGTAATGAAATGTTCTATGCAATGATGTTATTAGTGATTTCTGAAATATGCAATAAAGTAGAAAACCACTGAGCTATACATTTAAGATAGTACACTTTACTATGTGTTAGAAAATTACCTTTCAATAAAACAGTTTACAGTCCTTATAATGGGAACTGCTACCATTGGGAAAAAAAAAGAAAAAATAATATGTTAAAAAAAAAAAAAGTTTAGACCTGGCAAAGTGGCACATGCCCATAGTCCCTGCTACTCAGAAGGCTGAGGTGGGAGGATGGCTTGAGCCCAGGAGTCCAAGGCTGCAGTAAGCTATGATTGTGCCACTGCACTCCACAACGGGAAACAGAGCAAGACCTCATCTCTTTAAAAAAAAAAAAAAGAAAGAAGAAGAAGAAGTTTAAAAATTTTTTTTCTATAAGCAGAAAATTGATAAGACTGCAGGTCTTATACATAGCCTAACAGTTCTCATGTTGATATCTACATACTACAAAGGTCCCATAATTCTTTTAGACAGGCTACCTTAAAATGCTAACATGGAACACACCAATAACTGTATATAACATGCAAGGAAAAAAAAAAGCTGGCAACCACAGAATCACAATTACTCTGATTTTACAGTACAAAACAAATCAAGTTTTAGTCTGAATTATTCTGTAACTAAATAAATCTAAAAACAACCAACTTAGAAAAGAAGTCTCTAGCAGAAATAAATGGATCCTTTAACCCTACCACCACGGTACCCTTGACTCTAACAGCTCTTTGTACTTTAACTACCTGGGCCTTTATTCATCTTTTCCAATAGATGGCAAGCTCTCTTCAAAAGTAAAACACAACCTTAATTACCTCTGCATCTCCCGAAATGCATAGATAAATACTTTGGCCATAACAGGTACATATTATAATGTTAAATATGAAGCAAATAACAAGATACCATCATCTCATAAGTCTGTAACATCTCTTTGTCTCCCAAACATGAAGCCCATTCTTAGAAATTACTAAGTAGCCGAGATACTTACTGGATTGGGGACACCTATCAGGACAAAATCCAAAATGTATAGAGAAAGAAAGGGCAACAGAGAACAAGCAAATCAGTTCTTTACAGTTAAACACAAAGGCCCTGAGAAGATGAGACATTTTTCATTGAATCCTCACATTTGTAGAACTTCGCTGGCCTTGCCAAGATGGAATCTTGGTTTTATTTTGTTTAAATATGTATCTTTTACATATTTTAGTGATGAGAAGAAGTTCAATATTTTCCTAGCTAAAATCTGAAGATTTAAAAACTTCAGAAAATTTTCAGTGAAGGGAACCTCAAATTCTAAAAAAAACCAGAAGCCTCTTCAGTAATGAGCTTACTTTAAGATATTACCAGTATTTCTAAAATAGGAAAACAAGGGAATGATGTTTGGACCCAGGAAACTAAACCAAACATAAAATTTGCATCTTCTAATGCTCGTTATGTTATTATACAGTTTTTAGTGTTTTGTTTTATTTTTTAACTAAAATATAGATGGCAACTATATGTATTTCCTAGGACAGTTCTATGGGGAATTGATCTTAGAAAAATTCCTGAATTACTCTTGTGCAAATCTATCAAGTAGAAGCAAAAGGAAAGAAGAGTTATAATATCTTCTAATTTCAAGTATCCTTATTTATCCTGGGACTGCCTCACCCACTGGTCAAATGTGCCTCTCCTTTCAAATACCATGTTTCTTTTTAGGAAAAAGAACTAAATATAAGAGTGAACTCTGAAGATATCTGGCAAACTTGAGTATTAAAGCTACTAAGTAAATTGTCAATGAAAAATCACCTGAGGTGAAAATGCTACTACTAAATGTTAAGGGTCATAATTTATCACTTTATTTTGAATTGTAGGGGGAGGTCAAGAATTGGTGACATCCAAAAAGTAACAAGTATCCTGTTTTGGTCACTGAGTCATAAAGAAGATGCAACCAAATTGTGATGCTATAGTACACTGCTCACTGTTCTTGCCTCCTGCTAAGCTACAGAAAGAAGGAAGAGAATCAAGCAAGGAAAAGGGATTCTTTACAAGGAGAGAATAAAGCACTTACACTTCATAGGACTTTCTAGCCACAGATGCCAGGTGCTACCCACTGAAATCCAGGCTTGGACTAAGCTCCACATTTCTGAAAGGACCATCTCAACCGAAGCCTGGGGCTCAGAGTCAGCAGGAGGAAGCTGCAGCTCCCACTAGCAGCACATTTCAAAGAGGCTGCAACAAGAGAGCATTTTCCATTTAAGAATCTAATTCCAGTCTTCCATTTCACAAAGCAGTAGCAGAGCAGGCCTTTATATCAGTCTTTTCAAAAGATATTTCCATGACTATGTGATGAATATGAGGCAGGCTATGGCCCAGCAATCCTTTCACTAACATGCTCTAAGTCCTTCATTATACTTCACAGCAGAGCCTTAAAGTACTTGCCTGCTTTTTTCTTTAATGGTGCACTGCTGCTCCAAGACTCACTTCTACACCAACATTTCTAAAATTGCCAAATCAACTGAAATCACTGAGCAGGCCCTCAACAATGCAAGAACATACCCACATAGGAGCATACGGCTTCATTAGCTGCCAAAAATTAGAAGCAGATTAGGGATGCTAGTTAATCCTACACAAAAACTCCTCAAAATAAGCAGAATTACTTAAAATACTAAATATTGAAGAGGTCTGGCAAATAGAAAATGAGATTCTGGAAATACAGATAATTACATGAGACTTGGAAAGTAACATAAAAGTGTCAGGTTGCTGCATTTTTTTTAAGCATTTCAATCAGTGACTGATATATTTGTTAAATGAAGACTTTTGAAGATTTACAGTATATTGGGTGAATTTACTTGGGAAGGGAAGACTCTATCAGAACAGAATAAAAAGAACTCCTAAAAAGAAAACTATAAATCAGCCAAAGCAACACTTTAGATACGTGGCCTGCAACAATGTGGTACAGAGCTAGAAAAACCAGGATTTCCCAAACGAAGAAAAACTTATTTTCACGAGTCAAATAAAGAATAAGTTTAAATTACCTGAAACACAAAAAATAATTTGTAAGTCATCAACTATCTTAAGTTCTTATATTTAATCCTTTATGGGAATTTTACAAATCTGAGACAATTTGATAGATTTGCCACAACAATTACTTACTGATGGTTTTCTCAGACAGTGGGCAGAGAAAATGTTTTGAAAGGATATTATTTTTAAAAAAATAAGCTGAGGGGCACATAAGATAACCATCACTACCTACAAATATTTTTCAATGTAACTCCTTCTGCAAGATGGCCTAAAACACAGAAACCGTTATGAAATGAAACTTAGCCTGTATCTTCACCACAGCAGTGATAAGGACTCCCACCCTCCAAAAAAAGTTGTAAAAGAAAAATAACCAGCCGGGCGCAGCGGCTCACGCCTGTAATCCTAGCACTCTGGGAGGCCGAGGCGGGCGGATCGTTCTGAGCTCAGGAGTTCGAGACCAGCCTGAGCAAGAGCGAGACCCTGTCTCTACCAAAAATACAAAGAAATTAACTGGACAGCTAAAAATATATATATAGAATAAAATTAGCGGGGCATGGTGGCACATGCCTGTAGTCCCAGCTACTCGGGAGACTGAGACAGTAGGATTGCTCGAGCCCAGGAGTTTGAGGTTGCTGTGAGCTAGGATGACGCCACGGCACTCGCCCCAGGCGAGAGAGACTCTGTCTCAAAAAAAAAAAAAAAAAAGAAAAGAAAAATAACCATAAAGCCCTTAGCAAGCTCCCAGAACCACAAAAAACCCTCATATGCATAAAAAACTTTTCTAAAAGCAAAAACTTTATGGAGGTAAGTTCAGCCAACTTACATTTTCACAGCCATCTTCATAATAATTGAATAGATAATCAAAAGGAAAAAAATCATTTCCTAAATGGGAAGGAAGACAGTCTTAGCTAAAAACAATTATTTAAAATATAAGCCATTCAGACTCAAAACACTCTCCAAATCAATTTCAGACTATAGTGCTCATATGCACTGTTTTATCTTAACGTCAAAGAAAGGAATCGATAAGGCCAAATGACAGCACTGGACACAGTGGTCTCCCCAGTTTCTGTTGAAATCACAGTGCTTCTACGACAAGTATTTTCAAACAATCCTATGTCATAATGACTTCCGTTAAATGTATTCTGGCTCAACTGTGTAGCTGTCAATCACACATAAGATGGTACTGAGATATATCTTGTCCCAATTTTTTCATGACAAGAATCCCTACAAAAATTTAAAATCCTCAATCACCTGTGAATGTGACTATTAACCCCAAGAATGGCCCTGAAAAAAGATAAACAAATAAGTTTGGATCCATAAAATCAACTTCAGTTGATGTGACTAAGGCATGCATTATTTGATAATCACTTACTTGTGCCCCTTATTAATTATACTAGGCAGCCCTGCTTTGAAAGTAAAAATGCCAAGCTTGAAACCATTTCAATGAAACCCATACAAGAGCTTCCCATATGCCAAACATATAGAAAATGTATTTCCTTTCATCACTGGTCTCTATTCTTGACTATGTGAGCAAGTTTGATATTAATAACCATATAAACCAGATGAGAATTTTATCACACATAGTAAGTATATGTCAACACAGTGCTGAAGACTCAAATTTTTAAAACTTATAGAAATGTGAGGTATCTGGCTTAAAACATTGTAAAAGTGTAAAAATAAACTCTGAATGCTTATATAAAAACATGTACATTTTCAAGTCTAGTTCCAAATATATTCTCTTGCTTTGAGGATAATTGTTTAAACAGTATTACGCTATGGCTGAGACAAAAAATGTAACAAGGAAACAACGAGTACAGAGGAAAAACAAAAGAAGTGTGCTATGGGCTTAAGAAAAAATAAGCAAAAACTGTAATGTAAACTCCGTTAACAGAAAACTCACCAAAACGAAAAATACCTGTTTCCTAACATTTTCATTTTGGAAACTCTACCAGAAGAGTATTAAGCCAATACTTTTAAGAGGTTCTGCATGCCAAACACTACAAAATGATCCCATTTAGCAATACTGTGAACTTCCAAGAAAAAGAAATAAGGCTTCTCTCTGGGGCTTCATTTGTATAGATGTAAAACACTCTAGGACTATTTTAGCATCATGGTACAAGCTAGGGAAATACAGGACAGGTAGCCTGAGTAATCTCAACTTCCTATGAATTTGTTTTTATGGTCAACAGAGCTTAAAATTCTATAAAATCTGGAAAATAGTATCGTGGTTCCTCAAAAAAAAAAAATAAGTAAATAAACATAGAATTACCATATGATCCAGCCATTCCATTTCTGGGAACATCGTATATCCAAAAGAATTGAAAGCAGGGACTCCCACAGATATTTGTACACCCACTTTCAGAGCAGCATTATTCACAAAGGTGGAAGCAAGTGTCCATTGATGGGTGAAAGGACGAACAAAATGTGGTAAATACATACAATGGAATTTATTCAGCTTTAAAAAAGAAAGAAATTCTGACACGTTACATGACTGAACCCTGAGGATATTATGCTAAGAGAGAAAAGCCTGTCACAAAAAGGCTAAACACTGTGTAATTCCACTTACATGAGGTACCTAGAGTAGTCAGATTCAGAGGCAGAAAGTAGAATGGTGGTTGCTAGGGTGTGTTTAACGGGTATAGTTTCAGTTTTACAAGATGAAAAAGTTCTGAAGACGGAGGATGGTGACGGTTGCACAACAATGTCAATGTACTTAATGCCACTGAACTTCACATTTAAAAATGATTAAAATGGTAAATTTTATGTTCTGAATATTTTACCACAATAAAAAAAATCCACAAAACCTATTTCCATTTCCTCCATAAACATCAGTGCACTCATCCATGAAAGAACGAAGAAGTATCTGAAAGGCTTTGGAAAAACTGTGTCATAATTAGAAAATGAAGCAGTGCCCTGTTAATTTTATATCCTGAATAAAGCCATCAACTCTGGCCCAAGGCCTGACAAGACAAGAAATAAACTAATCCAAATATAGAGGAATGTCACCAGATAACAGCCTACCATGCCAACAGAAATACCGTCACGAATTCACATACGCAAATTCCGATACTCCAAAGGCATGAAGCGTTCCATTATTTACTGTCCGATACTTGGGATGTGTATACTGCAAATAAGGAATAGATTTTAACTTTAATTTTAATTGATTTAAATTTAAGTAGTTACACCTGGTCAGTAGCTATCATATTGGACAATTGGTAAAAGCTTTGGGAGAAAGGTCTTTGGTTTTTATTATTTACTTACATACTCCCAGTTTCTAGCAGTGCAAGGCATACAGTATTGCTACATTCACTGAACTAGCTGATCCACAGAAGTTGCATAGGAACATTTTCTATTTTCTAGGCTTTCCTTTCAAAACCTTCTGTTTCAAGGGTCACTTGACTGGAAAATGAGAACATAAGCACACACACCAAAAAAAAGCCTAAATTTTCAGATAAATCAATATCTAAATTGTTAGAGAAAAAAACAAAAACACTGGGTTTTAGAACTAGGCTAAACAATCAAGAAATTCCAAAGGGGAAGGTACTAGGAAAGAAGTTTGAACCTGATATTCCACGACCCATGACCTTTCTATATGATATCCAAGAAGAAAATTCCCATGGACATGTGATAAACCAAACATGACAATGCCAAATGAGTCCATCAAAGCATGATTTTATTTCATTTCTTTATGTTTTGTATGCTTTTCATCATGCTTTCTCAGTTTCCAGATTAGACTATGAAACATTTCAGGTAACTTCTAATCCACAGATTGTTTCTGTAAGTCCTCTCCTACTTACAATTTAAATTGCAAACTTAGAACAACTGAGTAGCATAATTCATTGGCCCTATAAACAGACCGTCTTTTCTTCCATAGCTTTCTACATTGTCTAACTTTGGTTACTGAGGGTGGACAAAGTAAGCTACTAAATGCTCAGAACAGGCTATTAGATAAGGATTCCTTTAAGATCTGCCTCAAAATAATCTTTCTTTCAGAACACTTTGAAGTTATCATTGATATCTGCCCATCACATAAAACATAATCATGGCTATAGGTTTCTAAGAATTTTGGTGGAAAAAAGCTTAGAGTAATGAGCACAGATTCTTCAGAAAATAGCTGTTTTATACAAATATTAGAAAAAGAGAAAAGATGCTATTAGCATAGGCGAAATCATGTCCGAATCGCACCTCTATACCAAGTGTATTGTCACCAGGTCATTGGAACTACACTAAATGACTCTAAGATTACTTATGTGGGTGGTGGAGAGGAATAAAGATAATAAGTTTTGCAAAATGTGTATTCTTGAAAGTGGTTTTGTAGCAAACCAAGCAAATTCTGTTCCTTACCAATTTTGAATCAAAAATTAAAACTGTTTATTACCACATTAAAACAGACTTTTGGTTACAAATGCCACTTAATAACTACTTCAAGAAAGCCTTATTGAGTCAAAAAGTTCCTCTCCCTTTCCATACCGGAGTCTTTGGCAAGCATAAAATGAGGGCGATATAAACAACTCATAAAGGTTTTGTTTTTTTTTTTTAAATAAAAAGATGGAAAGACTGAAAACAGAGTAGTCACACGAGGCTGAAAATTGTTTATTTTTAATTAATCATGGATATAGTGAAGAATGGCAACGAAAATAAATAAAATCTGCAGATAAAGACAACTTTGAGTTATCCAACAGTCCTTTATTTTTTTTATTTTTATTTTTTTGAGACAGAGTCTCACTCTCTTGCCTGGGGCGAGTGCTGTGGCGTCAGCCTAGCTCACAGCAACCTCAAACTCCCAGGCTCGAGCAATCCTACTGTCTCAGCCTCCTGAGTAGCTGGGACTACAGGCATGCGCCACCGTGCCCAGCTAATTTTTTTCTATATATATTTTTAGCTGTCCAATTAATTTCTTTCTATTTTTGTTAGAGACAGGGTCTCACTCTTGCTCAGGCTGGTCTCGAACTCCTGAGCTCAGGACGATCCGCCCGCCTCAGCCTCCCAGAGTGCTAGGATTACAAGCGTGAGCCACCGTGCCCAGCCTATCCAACAGTCCTTTAGACGTGCCTACATGCAGATACTCCATCAACAAACATTTTTAGAACTTAGCGTGGTGCTGCCATTTCTTTCTCCTTCGGTCTCTGTGCCTTTCGCAGAGCTTCCAACAGCACCACGTTGGCACAGAGCATCCAGAGGTTCACAACCTCTGTTGTCCATAGGAGCCACTATGACGAGGGCCCCAAGAAGAATTTGCCATTTTCAGTGAGAAATAAGTGGCGGTTACTAATTAATTATGATGACTTTGTACTTTGGATCTGGATTTGCTGCACCTTTCTTTACAGTAAGACACCAACTGCTTAAGAAAATGTTTTAATTCATCCATCCAACAGATATGAAGAGCATTTTAAGAGGTGCAATCTCTTTGAAAAATGGATCAAACTCTTGAACTCATAGCATACTAGATGTTTGTAAATAAACCTAAGATACGAAAAAAACATTTTTAAAAGCCTATGTGTGAGGCATCTTGATTTCTTTTTCTTAATAACCATGGTTTATTCCTTCAACTATTGGCATTGGACTACATAAGCAATTGTGACAAGGAACCCACAGTCTAGTCGGGGAGACAAAACAAATTTTCAAAAAGGTTAAAAAAAAAAAAAAAGGCAAATGCAATGAAATAAAGTGCTCCAGGCATTCAGTGGGGGCAGAAATGACTTTCGGCTAAAGAGAACCAGTTAAGACTTCAAGAAGAAAGTAGAATTTAGGTTAGGATTTGAAAAGATGGGTTAGTCTCTGCAGGGTTGGAAAGAGTGTTGGGAAGGAGTAAAAAGCACAGAAGAATGAAATCAAAGAAATAACAAAGGTGTGCAAAGGTAGCGTTCCCTGCTCCCCAAGATATTTGCTTACTATGAGAAACATTACAGCTATCTGAAGGTTGACAGGACTCAGTAAAACAGTCTGGACATGGTGGTCCACATGTCTATAATCCTAGCACTTTGGGAGACAGAAGCAGGAGGATTGCTTGAGGCCAGGAGTTCAGGACTAGCCTGGGCAACACAGCAAGATCCTATCTCTATAAAAAATTTTAAAAATTAGCCAGGTATGGTGACATGCACCTATAGCCCCAGCTACCTGAGAGGCTGTGGTGGGAGGATTATTTGGGCCCAGGAGTTCCAGGCTGCAGTGAGCTATGATTGTGCATGCCACTGCACTCCAGCCTCGGTGACAGAGCAAGATCCCATGGGGGGCGGGGGTGGGGGGGAGACAATGAGTCTGAAGATGCAGGTGAGACATGGGATAAACCAAAACATCAAGATCCCAGAGATTTCAGAAGAGATGCACAGCAGCTAGATCTGACAGGAGGAAAAGCAGGTGGATAAACCCATGCTGAAGTTTTACCAAATCAGAGGGGAGGGATGATAGTATATTTAATAAAGTGACTAGAATGATGGACCTTCGAATCCAAATTGGATAAAGAGAGAAGACAGGAAGACCTAATAAAGAAAAAGTAACGGGCAGTCAATGGACTGAAGTTTCAATGAAGTTCGAGAACTAATGCAGAGACTTCTGCTTAAGATGACTAAACTGATTCAGCACATCTGTTTGCTCTCAGGTCCCTTTCAAAAATCCACTAATATCAGAATAAAGAGATTTAAAAATAAATAAATAAATGGTAAAAACTCACAAGGACAGAGAGAATGGGAACAGACAACAGATACCAACAAAACTATGGAAATTGGAAAGCTAATAGATAAATGTCTGTCTTAGCAGATCTGAGAAGGCTCAAATTTGTCTGGGGGTAGAGAGGGAGGATGAGTTAAGAATGGGGAAGGAAAGGGGCAAACTGCTTCATGTTGCAAAACCCTTGGAAGGCTGGGGAATTAAAAGCACCAGGTACATATGAAGGCAGACGCACAGGTGGAACAAAAAAAAAAAGGGAGTGGGTTCAAAATCTGTATAAGCAGTTAGACTCCCAAATTTTCTCCCTGACTCTTGAGCAGCCAGGCTACTGCTCTCCCATTATAACAGAAGACTCAAGGTTTACCGTGGAAAGATTGAAATAGAGTGACTCCGGACACCTGGACAGACTCAGCTAAAGACTGGCGTATCACACTGAAAATAGGAGATTAAACTAAAACCTATGTACTTAATAGTGAGCTCTATCCCCTGGTCCCCTGGCCTCATTCTCCCACCTGTCTTTACAACACTGGCAGCCTAGTTTATAACCCCATGGCAGAAGACTATAGCACTCCTCTCAAGGTAAAAGCAGCCACACACACACAAAAAGACCAACACAAAGACAATGAGAGAAGGGGTGAAGGTGCCCTTCTCAATTATCCATCAAATGAGTGATCCAGGAATAGATCATGGGATCTAGGAATCAGTGGATCCAAATCAACAACCAGGTGAAGGGAACTCCCCAGGATAGTGTCAAACAGGGATCCCAGGACAATAATTATGCAACAGACCTAGAGAAGCAGGCCAGACTGGAGCAGGGAGACGGAAAGCTCTCAAGACAGATGTTTCCTACAGCCAAAAAAGAAAACAGATTACAGTCTGAACAAAGAGCCTATTTACACTACTGACAGATTTTGTGACAAATTATTGTAGATATATAGAAAATAAAGCAAATGTTAAAAAAGAAAGAAGAAAGAAAAAGGTATTTGCTACCACCAGGAAAAAAAAAAGTTGCACAAAACTTTTGTTTTAAAAATAAAATTCTTGGGCTGGAGGCAGAGCTCATGCCTGTAATCCCAGCACTTTGGGAGGCCAAGACAGGAGGATCACTTGAGGCCAGGAATTCGAGACCAGCCTGGGCAACATAATGAGACCCTGTCTCTACAAAAAAATAGAAAAATTAGCTGGGAGTGGTGGCCCATGCCTGCAGTCCCAGCTACTGAAGAAGCTGAGGCAGGTGGATCACTTGTGCCCAGGAGTTTGAGGTTGCAGTGAGCTATGATGATGCCACTGCACTCTAGCCTGGGCAACAGAGCAAGACCCTGTCTCAAAATAAATAAATAAAATAAAAATAAAATTTTTAAATTGTGATAAAAATTAAAATTATATAAGACTTCAAAAAATAGCTACCTGAGGTTATTTGAGATTCTTGAGCCAGTAAACTGGAAACAGTGGGTTGTGATCAGAGCAGAATGTCTGCATTACTGATTTGGGGGGATTGGTGACATTTTAGTAATGACAAGACCCTGAGTGTGACTGTGTAACCAGGTGTCTAAAGAAAACAAAGTAAAGGAATCAAGAGGCCAAAGCATTAGCTGAATTGTCAATCCAAATGGTGAAGTTGCCTAAAAGTGATGTGTGACTGACTGCTAGATGTTTTCCAGGCCCACTTGTCCACCCTTCTCTCCCATGCTCTAATAGGCTCACCTGTATAGACTTTATCAACAGTTTACGGTGTTCCCTGGCTTCCTGGTTGAGTTTGGTCCATGGGGAATACAGCAGGAGTTTAGGAGAATAGGTCAGGATATTCATTTCTCCAGCTCCATCCCGCAAGGTCACCTTAAGCTAACTGAGTTCCTTCATCACTCCTCTCAAGGCAGCCAACTCCCTAATTCTCTTCCAAGTTCAAATAATTACTCCCTCTCTAAGCCCTTCTGGGCTAGGATGTTAACAGCCTGGGTACAGGTTACTTTTTTACACTATTTCTTGTGGTATCATGAAACTGCATCTTATACTAGTATCTTTATAAACTAAACTCTCCTCAAATGATCCTGTCAAGTGTGCCATCCGTTCCTGTTGGGACCCTGATTGTTAATAGTGGTAGTGATGATGATGTAAGGTTATAACAGAATAGTGCAATGTAAGGAAAGAAAAGTGACCAACACTTTAATAATTGCTAGCATATTTAAGCTCTATGTTCCAAGAACTTTTCTAAGTTCTTTGTAGATATTAACTCACTGAATCATCACAACTACCCTAAGTGGTAAGAAGAAATCTTTGTCTGGTTCATTTCCAACTACCAACACACAGCACAACTGTTGGCTGGCACACAGTAGGCAAATACTGGTTTAAAATATACACAACAATAAACAGGTTTAGTTGGTAAGAGCTGACTTTTGTAGTATCATGTAGCATTTCTCCTATTTATACTTTAGAAAACTAAAGGAAGATCAGGTAATTGTAACTCCCCAGATAGATCACAGAAACTAAACACTGGATGAGAACATATGTGAATGATTTTCTTGTGTAACTTACAGCGAATCTTACTCCTTTATCTTCCGAGGAGGTAAACCAGGACTCGGAACCCAGTTTATGTGTAATATTCAAAGTCAAAGTTGTAAATTTTTAAATGTATACACTTACAGCCTAGGGGCTGATTTAATAGGACGGTACACCTTTAAGTATCAATTATGAGTTAAAATAAATTGATAAAAGGGAAAGGGGCAAACAAAAAACATGCCTTTGAGTAAAAAAAAAAATGCAAAAATAAAGGTAAAGGTGAGTATTTTGTCAGTCTGCATAAGCTTCTTTAGTTTTCAAAGTATTTCACAATTCATAAAGTAAATCTTACATGTAAGACTGAAGCCAGTAAGATCACCAAGTATACAAGGCCTGTCCGGAAAGAATCTAGCCATTGTTAATATAATAAATTTCTCTATTTTTCATATTACATGCCTGGATACTTTCCGGACAGCCCTCGTACACATTCACATAGAAATAAAGCACAGCAAAAATGAGTGTGAAAATTAGGGGATGAAGCATAAAACGTGAATCAAAGAATGTGAAAATACAATAAATATAGTAAGTGCAATTAAGCTGGATGCTCGCACAGTTATACGGAATAATCAAAGCGACTATGACACCCATCTTGTAAATAAAAATCTAAAATTCAGGTAATATGAAACAAAATGAGAATTCCAAAGATTTTCTAAAAGGAGAATTGATTTTTTTTTCTTCATCTTACGTTGCACTTCAAAGCAAGGGGAAATTCACAGGTATAAGAATCTAGAAACCTGAGAACTTTCGAGAAGAAAGGACTCAAACTGGAGTGAAAATAGGCAAGAACAGTGAGACATGAGTAAGGCTACGAATAGGAAGAAACTGCCAGATGCAACACTTGGACACAGAGGGGAGAGATGGATAAAGCATCCTTAAGTGGAAGGTGGAGAAACACAGGTTGGGTTTGGTAGAAAGAAGACAAAACGGAAAAGCACGGCCTAAGAAGCAATAGCAAGGGTAGCACTGAAAGAAGACTAGATTGATGCCACAAGCGAGAAGTATAGGACCTACAAATCAGATTCTACGGGGTGGGGAAAGGGCCAGTTCGCGACCGATCAGCTGCCACTAGTTTCCGAAAAGCGGCACAGATGTAGCTTCGCAGCCCCACCCCACAGCAGCAGCTCCTCCCCAAGGAGGACCTCACGAGGCCAACCGCCGGGCTCAGGCTCTCCCCTCGAGCCTAGGTCCCACCCTGCCCCGGCTCCGCGGCGCAGCACGGCCTCTCTGGCCCCTCACCGAACGCTGCAGCTCCCCAAGCCAAAACGAGGCGCGCTCCTTTCCGCTGGGATCTGGGTCGTGGTAAAGCGCCTGCACTGCCTGGTACACGAGCTGCAATGTCGGCTTTGCGCCTTCCATGGTGGTGGCGGCAGCGACCCTTCTGATTTTTCTCCCGAGGCTTCCCGGGTTGCTCCGCCTTCGCGCTTCCTCACAGTCTCGGCCACGGCCGCTCCCTGACTGGCGCCATCTCCTCCTCTTTGGCCGTTACCAGGGCAGAGGGGTTCCCCGTGGAAGTTGCCCCCTCGGAAACAGCAGTAAGGTTGTATTCAGGTTCCTGGCCTTTCCGCTGTTTCCCCTAGACTCCAGACTTCTGAGATTCCAGTGCTCGCCTCTTCACTGGGTGACTTGCCCTCAGAAGCTTATCTTCGCACGACACAAACCACGGTGTGTACCTAAGCCGCGTTTACCCGGACCGGAAGCGGCAGCACCGATACCTTTGGCACACTTCCGCCTGGTGCTCTACAAACGGCCTCCTTCCCGGCACGCCTCCTCTTGTCTTCCCGCCCCCTCCCGGAAGTGACCCTGTCGGGCGGGGAGCTGGGCAGAAATGATACGACGTAGTTCTCGGTTCCTCGCTTCCAGCTGGAGCTTTGCGACTGACATGTGTGCCATACCTGAGCTGCTCTCCTTGCCTTGGAAATGGCTCCAAGTCATTTCTTCCCCTTCCGACTTCCCCATCCCTCTTCAGAGAATCCTTTCTGTCCCTGGTGGGCATGGCGCGTCAATTCAACTATCGGAAGAGTGTCCACTGTACTGAAGATCCAAAGATGTCTTAAGACATTGTTCCTACGCTGACTCTACTGGAGGAGACAGACACGTAGTCAAGAACTATTTTACAAACCTGAAATATGTGCCACATTGAAATAAATCCAAAATGCCTAGAATCTCTGTTCAGCTCCCTTTTCTCCTAAGTTCTTATGCCCAAAAGGGATCTTTGGTTCCACTGCTCCTGACGCTCTGAACTACAGAGCATTTTGCACACCTCTTTAGGGTTATTCTTACATTGAATTGTATTTTTGTGTGTGCCTTTCTTTCCAAATCAAAAATCAGTGGTCTCACAATTCACAAAATAGAAATCTTGCAGTCTGTACTATGGAGAAATTTGGGACAAAAAGTAACAGTTTATAAAAGGTTTCCCAGCATTGCTGCTATTTGATAAATGCTTACAATGTGTAAAACACTGTAGTGTACAAGATTTCCTTTAATTCCCTTAGCACCCGTAACAAATAAATCCTCATTTTTCCAACTAAACAAAACTTGATTGTTTTGGTAGAAATATTATACAATTCACATTAACCACTGCATCTCATAGAACGTTATTTGTACCAGAACGTATGGGCATTATTTCTAGTGTTACACATAAACACATCAATCTAGTCAGTATCAACAGATTAATTCAGTTTAGATGACTTTTTTCTATGTTCAGAGGTAATATCACAATGTATTAATACTTGGATATTTTATTGCAGGTAACACAAGTTAGAGTGATACCTATGTAAATCAGAATCATAAATTGAGATACTATTTTAATTATTATTTTCTAGATAAAAATATGAAAATATATTTAAATTTTAAACATGGGCATATTATTGCGGCAGAATTCAGCGCGGATACAGAAGCTACGACCGGTACAGTAATAAAAAAAGACGAAGTGAAAAAAGCGACAAGAGTATAGTGCACATTGAAAGATGAATGGCAATTGTAATTTACTTCAGCAGAACAAATGAAAAAGCTGTTTGTTGTATTCAAAAGTGGTAAACATGTACAGTAGGCAATACTTACGACAATATTTAAAACGTGGAATTTTTCGTCAGTAACTTGGTTTATGTCAAAAGTGAATCCACAAAATCAGTCACATGAAATGAGAATTAAATTTCCAACAAAAACGATTTAAACAACTTTTAACGGGATCTGAGTTTGAAAATGTGGCAAGCTATAGAATAGCTTGATTCTTGCAAACACACACAAAAAAGAATCTCAAATGGAGGGATGATTTTAAAAATTACTATTTTAGGGCCGGGCAGTGGCTCTCGCCTGTAATCCTAGCACTCTGGGAAGCTGAGGTGGGAGGATCACTTGAAGTCAGGAGTTCAAGACCAGCCTGAGCAAGAGCAAGACCCCCAACTCTACAAAAAATAGAAAACTTAGCTGGGCGTAGTAGCCCTTTCCTGTAGTCCCAGCTACTCTGGAGGCTGAGGCAGGAGGATCGCTTGAGCCCAGGAGTTTGAAGTTTGCAGTGATCTATGATGACACCACTGCACTCTAGCCAGGGCAACAGAGCGAGACTCTGTCTCAAAAAAAAAAAAAAAATTCTAATTATCATCATTTCTTCAGAAATTTATGAGGAAAAGACTTAAAAAGACATTCACAAAAATTGAAATTTTCAATTAAACCAGTAAACAAATTTGCTTATAGAATATACATGAACAAAATATATTTTGTTCATAGAACGTATATATTCTAATGATACCAAAAATCGATTGATTCAAAATTTGAAAAACTTCCAGTATTTTTCTTTAGATGAATCGTATGATAAAGACACTACCCAAAGAAAACTTTCGGTAGATCTGTCTCAAAAAAATCCAAATTTACAAAGCAATGTCAATCCATTACCTAAAAGCTCAAACTCACGACATATTTTTGACAATTTTCCACCTGTCGAAGAATTTCAGCTAGAGATAGAAAAATTTGTTTCTATCAGGAGGATGGGACTATGTTAAATCAAAAAACCGGATGTATTAGAATTTTTAAAGCAAGAGGATAACTTTTCCCTCATTGCTTTACTCCATTGTATGATACACATTGAAAATATTTTTGTTCAGTTTCTGAAGCAGACTCCAAGAGTCACAGATGCAGATGTTAAAATTCTTCATACATATGTACAAATGCTATAGAATAATCATTACCGCTTTATGGAATGACTGAAAAAGAATAAAATATAGCTAATGATCTTGTGTTCTTTACCAATATTACTTGGACTTACGGAAGAGTTTTATAAATATTTCCTATACTAGAAAATCCAATTCACGATTTTCTTGAACCGAAAGGAATGCTTGCCAAGTATTCAATAATCAAAGACAAAAAAATGGCACCATGAGTCATATTTTCTAACATCACACTGCACATGAATAAGCTAAATCCAAAGCTCCTAAAATGGGAAAAACTTGTGACCTAGCTAGACAGGTGAAAGAATTTATTTACAATTGAAACATTTCATAGTATAAATAAAACAAAATGACTTTACACATTTTTCAAATGAGTCAATATGCAAAACATTTTAAATGTAATCAATAACATTGTGTAAATTGGCTCCAAAAAACAAGGAAAATCTATAGAATGTTTGTTGATATTGATAAATTTAGTTTTGTTTCCATTTATGTAATACCTCACCACTTTTAATTCTAATAATACTGAGTTGACACAGTTACTGAGTTTACTTAAACAGGCATAGTTTTGAAGCTGATGTACTTTTGCTTCAAAATTAAACCAATTCTTCTAATAAAAAGATGAACAGTTTTGTCAGTGTGGATGCAGATATCAAAAGAAAACAGTCTTTGATACTTGATTCAGTTACCGGAAAACTAAGAATATTTAGAACAACAACAAAGTATGTTTGGAAGAGCAATGTGAATCTCCTTGTCAACTCTAAGTTTTATTAATCCAAATGTGAATAAAGTACTACAAATGAAAATTTAGTGTGTGGATTAAGATATGCTGCAACTATAAATTACACACTGGCTTTGGAGACAGTGCCATAAACAATATAAAATGTCTCATCAATAATTTTTCTTTGTGTTGGTCATTGCCGTGTCCCCAGCGCTTTCAGCAGTGCCTGGCGTATGGTAGGCACAAAATAAAGTTTTGTTGAATATATTAATAAGGTTTATACGATTTGAATTTTTTCTTTATAGTGATTATTTACATTTTTAACAAGCATATTTTAGCAAAATCAACACACCTGGGTTGTGGTTTTTTCCCCCAATGACATATAAACTTGAAGAAGTTATTATATAACTGTCAGGAACCAGTGTTGACTAAATCTTGGTGGCTGTTTGCCGAGAAAATGCTGCACAGCACCAGCCTCTACTGGCCCAACTTCTCCTGACTAATCAACCCTCGGAGCACATAATCTAGACCAAATTCCTCCAGCTGCAAAACCTGAGACAGCCATAAGCCCAACACTGAACACATTTCTTTTTCCTCAATTAAACCCAATTCAAGGCTGCGTGCTGAGGACAGCAGCTGCCTTTGTCTGGCTCTCTAGCTCTGAGCTGCCCTGAGTCATAGCCAGCTTGTCACCAGATTTCACTTGCAAAGCAAATTCAAACTGATGAGAAGGGCTGGAGGTGGAGGATGGTGAACAGAGACCAGGAATTTCTGTGGAATAATGACAGCACAAATTAATGGTCCACAGTCAAGAAGAGCCTGGCTTAACGATTTTCTGAGGGACAGTTGTGACATGCTGGGGTGGGAAAGCACTGAGTAGGTTTGAATTTTTCTGAACATTAACAAAGTGAGAGTCATTTCAGAAAAGGAAATATGGTACAGAGAACCCAGGGGAAAGAGAAAAGACATAAGACAGTCCAGTAAAGGTACCACCAAACCACCACTGCACCCTTCCTTAATGACTCTCAATATCTCCCCTTCCCTGTTCAGCTTTTCTCTTTGGAAGTCAGATGTACAGGAGGGGGAAAGTAGCTTTCTCTCAACCAGAAGGATTTTTATAATTCATATTCTATCCAGTTCACTGACACTCAGGCCAGTTTTTCTTTGGGTAGTGAGCAACGCGTCGCTGCTGGTGTGTTCTGGGCCAAACTGTTGCACAAGGGGGCTGACAGATGAAAGCTCTTTCCTTCCAGTGCAAAAAGCACCACTGGCTATGGGGCGGGGGTGGGGAGTAACTCTCACAGGCTGGTGGAAAGAGGGCTGTCCTAAAATCAGACCCCCTGGTGCCAGTCGCAAGACTACTTCTTTCTAGCCATGGGACTCCAGCCAAGTAACTACCTTCCTAAGCTGGATTCCCCAGCAAAAAGGGGTCGTGATACCTACCCCTCCTACAGGCAAGGAGAACCAGATAATATGAAAGTGGCTTGGAATTGGTACAGTGTAAACAACTACGAAGTAATTAAACACAGTTTTACAAATATGTAGAGTCAAACAGTCACTTCTGGTCTTATTGAGATACTGAGAAATAATTCACAGATTTTTACCAAAAACCAACAGCCTTTGGAAATACTCGAGGAACAGTGTATATTTAATGAAGCACTGAGACAGGGAACAAACCAAAGGCTTGGCTACCCCACCAGCCAAGCACTTGAAACCAGTGTCACACTTATCACACTGCCTCTGTGTCCCTGCTTCCCAGGCTCAAAGTGCTTGCTAGCCAGCAAAAGCCCCCATCATTGTCCTCCAGCCTTCTAGATTTCTCTACACCTTCTCACATTCCAATTTCCCTCTTCCCCCAACACCCAAATACTTCACCTTCTAGGACTCCAACTTCCGTGACTCATGCCTCTGTGATTGTCAGTCTGATTTTCAAGGTGTGGCTATCAACCCAGCTGCACATTAAAATCACTTTGATGAGGGCACTTTAAAAAGTACCAGTGCCTGGGTGCCTCCTTAGAGCAATTGAATCAGAAACTCTGGGGTTAGGTCTGGAGCACCAATCCAGGTATTTTAAAGCTCCCAGGTGATTCTCATGTGCAACTGGGTTGATAGCCATGCCTTCAATCAGCTACAGAAGAGTTTCTCAGTGGGAGTGCTACTGGCATTTGGTGTGATTCTTCCTTGTGCAGGCCTGACCCAAGCATCACAGACTATTGCTAACACACCCCAGTCATGGTGGCAACCAAACATACATCAAACATCTCCAAATGCCCCTAGTTGAGAATCTCATACGGCTCTTCAGTTCTTGAGTAACCAACTGTCATTTGCTCAGGACCGAGGGGTTTCCCAGGACTTGGGACTTTCAGTGCCAAACCCCGGAAAGTCCCAGGCAAACCAAGATGGTTGGTCACCCTGGATTTTCTTCTATTGCCTCCGCCAAAAGACACCTATTCTTTCTTCTGCCTCCCTCGCCCCCTTTCTGGGAACCGGCCCTTCCCAGCCCAAACTTCCTCCCTTTAGGGTTATATTGGGAACGGCCTTGAGGCCGTTGCTAACACAAGCTGGGTCACCTGAGTTCCTCTGCTAGAATTTATGATTGGAACTGGATGTTAGTCTCAATGTGGCTAGTGCTCCAAAACAGATTTCAATTTATGAATTTTTGGTGGCCATTTTCTACCATGAAGACTTTTTGTGGGGGTGTGGCCAGAATGGGCAGTACAGACAGCCTGTCTGAAACAACAGAGGAAACTCACACCCAGAAAGAGCAGAGGAGAGATGGAAATCTTCCTAGTTTTCCTGCAGAGCTCTAGGCCAGTGATTCTCAAACTTGGGCATGTGTCACCGGTACCTAGAGGACTTGTTAAAGCACAGATTGCTGAGTCCCAGCCATAGAGTTTCCACCTCATTCATTAAGCCTCTGCCCTCATGACTTAATCACCTCCCCAAAGTCCCTCTTAATTCTATCACATTGGTGATCAGGTTTCAACATATGAATTTTGGGGTGACACAAACATTCATATCATAGTACAGTGTGAAAGTCACACAGTGAGTTAGCTAGAGAAGCTGCTCAAAAAGCAGTGTCTTTTTAGGTGTCTACAGGTTACTACCACCCAACAGTGCAAAGGGGGACATTCCTTCCCTTGGGTGTATTAGACTGGCCACGATTTCTACCTCTAATCCAAACTCATATTAAAATATTTCTTCCAGATTTCATCAAACTTAAAAATTTTGCTCTACAAAAGACTAAGAGAATGAAATGATAAACTACAGATGAGGGATGATATTTACAAATCACATATCCAACTAAGAATTTGCATCTAGAATATATAAAGAACTCTCAAAATTCAGCAGTAAAAAATGGAGAAACAACCCAATTTTTAAAAAGGCAAAAGATTAGAACAGACAATCCACCAAAGAGGATATATAGAAGACAAATAAGCACATGAAAAAATGTTCAATATCACTAGCTATTAGGGAAATACAAGTTAAAACCATGATGAGATACGACTTCATAGAATGGCAAAAATAAAAGATACTGAAAATAACAAGGGCTAACAAGGATGAGGAGACTGGAACTCTCATACTTTGCTGATAGAAATGCAAAATGATACAGCCTCTTGGAAAACAGTTTGACAGCTTGTAAAGTTAAATATACGCCTACCATATAACCCAGCAACCCCACTCCTAGGTATTTACTTTTTTGGGGGGAGGGGGGGACAGAGTCTGGCTCTGTTGCCGGGCTAGAGTGCCGTGGCGTCAGCCTAGCTCACAGCAATCTCAAACTCCTGGGCTCAAGCAATCCTACTGTCTCAGCCTCCAAGTAGCTGGGACTACAGGCATGCACCACCATGCCCAGCTAATTTTTTCTGTATAGATTTTTAGTTGTCCAGCTAATTTCTTTCTATTTTTAGTAGAGACGGGGGGGGGGGGTGTCTCACTCTTGCTCAGGCTGGTCTCGAACTCCTGAGCTCAGAACAATCCACCCGCCTCGGCCTCCCAGAGTGTTAGGATTACAGGCGTGAGCCACCGCGCCCAGCCTAGGTATTTACTTTAGAGAAGTGAAAACATATGCGCACACAAAATCCTGCATGAAAATGTTCACAGCAGCTCTATTCACAATTGCCCCAAACTGGAAACAACTCAGATGTTCTTCAGTAGCTGAAAGTATAAACAAACTGTGGTGCATCCAGACAATGGGATACTACTAGTCAACGACAGAAAGGAACAAACTATTGGCACTGGTTACAACTTGGATGATTCTCAGAGGCGTTACGATACATGTGAGAAGCCAGTCTCAATGGTTACATATTGTGTGATTTCATTATTTGACATCCTCAAAATGACAAAACCATAGTGTTGAAGGGCATATCGATGGTTTCTGGGGGTATGGAGCAGAGGATGTGACTACAGAAGGACTGAAGGACAGCACGAGAGAGTTCTGCAGGGCAATGGAGCTGGTCTGTGTTGTGGTTGAGGGGTGGTTCCAGGAATCTATACATGTGTTAAAACTTGAAGAATAGAAAAAGAAGGGTCAATATTGCTGTATGTTTATTTATAAGACAAAAATTTTAAAACTTTTTTCCATGGGAATACTGTGCTAAGCAAAGAACTCTCCAGAAAAATACACGACATACTAGTAACACTGGTTTCCTCTGGGGAAGGGTGCTGCAAACCAAGAGTGGGAGAAAGACAACATTTTACGGGATTATACGCTATTCACTGTCTGAATCATTTACCATGCATATATTTTACGTTTCCCTCCTGCAAAAAGAAAAGACGTTATATTGAAACACTACACACAGAGGAATACAGGGCTTGGCTTCTTATATTTTGGTGACTACAGCTTTCTCCCCCTCATTCCATTTGTACACATCTATAAACATAGAGCTAGCTAGAGAAAGGGCACCAACATGTGCACAGTGATTACCTCTGGGTAATGGGATTTAAGGAGATTTCTACTTTCTTCTTTCTATAATACTTTTCTGTGTTGTACGTATTTTCTCTACAAGCATGCATTATACTTATACTCTTTAAAGCTATTTTTATTTCGGAGAGAAAAAAGAGTATATAAGGGGAAAATCACAAGCTCATAGAAGATGAAAACCATGTTTTACATGCCTTTAGGTAAATTCCATCTGACATGGTCCAGGCACAGAGTATTCTACTGAATGAAACACTGTGGTTAAAAGTCATAGATGAATGTAACTACGATGGACATTCATTGCATTACTTTATACTCAACTGTGAATACCACAAGTGCTCATAGAATAATGACCCACCTTAGAAGGGAGCTTTACCATTTGCATGAAAGCTTTAAGGCAGGCAAAGACAGCTATTACTCTGCCCACTTTACAAATGAGAAAACTGAGGTTCAGAGCAGTAGAGTTACTGGCAGTGACAGAATTTAGACCAAACCTTCTCGATAACAAACCTGGTATGTGTTCCAGGACACTCATGCTATCTCTTCCCAATTCTCAAAGAATCATAATAAAATGAAATACAGCTAATACTAACACTATTTTCAATGCATTTTAGACACCAGCTGAGAGCAGATGGAAGTGTCATCTAAGGGCAGTTGCCTGGAGCTGGAAAGACTCCTTCGGGGCAATCACCACCTTCCAGGATTAGACCTTCCTTCCACTCTGAAAGGCCAAAGGCCTGCCCTTGGCAATACCCAGCGGGGACCAGACCCTGAGGACAAACTCATCTCAGAAAAAGGACACAGGAGACTGAGGGGACACCAAACTGCCAGTTCACTTATTGACAGCCAGAATTGGGATGTTATAGGGTCAGCTACTCCTCCCCTCCAAGTCTCTCTCTGTGACACATTCTCTCTGGTAGGCAGGTCGCCATGAAAATGAGAAGGTTGGCTGCCAAGCAGCCATGAAAAGCACAAGGGGAGTTAGATGAAGCCCCAGTATTCAGTGGTAACAGGATAGGCGAAGACAGCCCAGGCCCATCATCTCACAATAGAGGTGGTCTTACTGGCAGGACCAGAAATACTCACAGCCCGTTGGCTACAACCTCCTGCCCCCACATCTACATTAGAAGTAGTTTTGTTAAGTCTAAAGGCTGCAATTTCCCGCCTCCTGGACAATATGTGGATGGGCATTCCCTATGTCCACCTCCCAGAAGTGCCCTTTCCTAAGAATCCATACTAACCAATACCCCGTCTGACAAACACATCTTTTCCTTTAGATCTTTTCATGTAATCAGCCAAGTCCTAAGCCAGCCTTTTTTGTTATGTGCCAATTATGTCTTGGCCTTATTGTTAACTTTCTATGATTATATGGTTGAGATTACTAATTGCTCTCTGCTGCAATGCCCTCCTTCTAACATTGTAGTAGAATTGTTAGTGGATGCATGACTGAGAATAAAGACTACATTTCCCATCCTCCTTTGTGGTTAGTTGTGGCAACCTAGACTAAGTTCTAGCCATGTAAGTTCTAGGATGTAAGGAGAAGTGTTCTGCAGAAGCTTCCAGAAACCTTTAAAAGATAGCTAGCATGTGCACCCCTTTCCCATCTTTATCTCTTCCTCCGTCTCACTCCCTGGAAAGCCACATCTTAGACCATGAGGTGACCCTAGGAATGGAGGTATAAATGGCAGAGCAATGACTTAGTACAGAGATTCTAAACCTGGAGCCTATGAACTTGGGTGGGATTACTTTCACTAACCTTTAATGGAAATTTATCATGTCTGTCAAAAAGCCGTAGTATATTACCAGTACCTTTGATATTTTCATATCACAGTATAATTGCAGATATCATGATGTATCATCATGCTCATCACCACTTGAAAAGTATGGTAGTTATTAGATCTGCCACTAGAGCCTGTTTAATGCATTAACAGAGAAGTACACATATTACTGTATCAAAATTTAAAAACATATTTATATTTTAGTAACTATATTTCAAATAATTGGCTTTCTTTATAATCCTGTGTGTTTTAGTCTGTGTGTTTCAAAACATTACTCTGAGAAAGGATGCATAGGTTCACCAGACTGCCAAGGGGTCTATGGCACCGACAAGGTTAAGGTCCCTTGCTCTACAAGAAGCCTGGGTGCCTGACACTGTGCAGTGCCTACCCACCCCTGACCACCGACCTCTGGAAGTTTATAAGAGAAAGCAATACACTTCTGACTTGCTTTAGGTATTTTAGTTTTTTTTCTGTTACCACCAAATCTAATCCTAACTAATATTCATAATAATTTTATTCCTCTTGTTTTTAAATTTTTGCAGCCCCCAAGTACAAGAGTAAGTTGAAGACTCTGCAGTGCTTTGGACTCGATGTTACAAGCCTTCTCACGATGCCAATGAATCAGGGAGGAGGGGGTTAACAAATTTCTGACCAGACAAATGGCTGGAAAAACCAGCTCTTGGAGCACTCAGTATACCATTTCCTTCCCAAGGTTCACATAACAAATGTTCAAAGGCTCAGAGCATATTCCGACTCCACGAGATTAATCTTGCCCCTGCACCGCTTTTGTATCTCCCTTTAGTCACAGGTTCACTGAGCCCTCAGAGTCTATAGGCACCATGGAACGAAATACAGAACAAAGAAAAATCACCAGCCAGAACTGCTGGCAAGAGAAGGGCCAGCAGCAGCAGGCCCTACTGCAAAGCAGAAACTTACGATGAAGCTATTTCCCTAACAGCCTGAAAGGTCTTTCATCCCCAGAAAGAGCTGCTCGCCCAATTTTTTGGCAAAGCCCCATTCTTGTTTCAAAAATAAATAATAGCAAACACCTATGCTTACCATGTTCCAGGAACTGATCTAAGTATCTTACATGTACTAATTCATTTAATCATCACACCTGCCTTATGGGGTAAACACTGTTACTATGCCCATTTTGTAGATGGGGAAACTGGGCATAAAAAGGTTAATGAACTTTCTTAAGGTCAGAATAGAAAAACCAAGATTGGGACCCAAGCAGCCTGTCTCCAGAGCCTGTGCTTTTACATTGGACCACATTCTTCAAGGGTCTTAAATATACATTGTCCTGGGATGCAAGTGGCCTTAGGGAAAGGAACACCAATGAATGTGGCTGGAAATAGGCTATGCCTTGGACTGGAGCAATGTAGGATGCGAGAAGTTGGAGGACATCGGTAGGGGTAGAAGAGCAAAATAAATTTTAAGGAATACAGTTTGGAGGGAGCTTTCAGGGTGAAAAAACAGCGACACAACAAAGGGGAGGTAACAGAGCATTGTAGTATATTTTGCATTTCTTCAAAATAGCTTTTGAGGTATAATTGACATACAAATAAAAACTGCACCTAAAGTGTATAATCTGATAAGTTTTAACAACTGCAAAACCATCACCACAGCCAAGATAATGAAAATAAACGTCACCCCTCAAAAGTTTCCTTGTGCCTTCCTGTGATCCCTGCTTCCCTGAAACTGCCCCCAACCTCCATTGTCCCCGATGTGCTTTCTGTAACTATGTATGTTTTTACATTTCTATTATAGAATTTTATATGCATACAATTATACAGTATTTACTCTTTTCTTGTCTTTTATTTCACTTGGTCTAATTATTTTGAGATGTATCTACATCGCTGCATGTACTTTAAATGGGTGAATTGTCTGTTATATGCATTATATCTCAATAAAGCCGTTACCAAAACCAAACCACAATTAGATACAACAAACCACTCTGTACCTATTAGGATGACTACAATTTTAAAAACAGACAAAAACATGTGTTGACAAGAATCTGGAGAAATTGGAACCCTCACACACTGCTGGTAGAATTGTACAATGGCGCAGCCACTTTAGAAAACAGTCTGGCAGTTCCTCAAAAAGTTGAACATAGAGGCAGGGTGTGGTGGCTCACTTCTGTAATCCTAGCACTCTGGGAGGCTGAGGCTGGAGGATCGCTTGAGTTCAGGAGTTTGAGGTTGCAGTGAGCTATGATGATACCACTGCACTCTACCCAGGGCAACAGAGCAAGACCCTGTCTCAAAAAAAAAAAAAAAATTAAAAAGGCCTTGAAGTCAGCCCTTCAACTTCATTATTCTCTTTCAAAGTTGTTTTGGCTAATCTAGTTCTTTTGCATTTTCATAACAATTTTTAGACAGCTTGTCAATATCTACAATCTTTCTTTCTGTACAGCAGAGACAGAAATATAGTACATTAATAAAAAACCCTCAGAGCTCTGAAGTTGATCTGCCCAGGCTCAATTTCCAGCTTTTCCTCTTCAAAACTGTTTGACTTGGGCAAGTTACCTCACTTCTCTGCACCTGTATTTCTCGTTCATAAAGCTGAGATAATGATATTAATAATAGCAATTTCATGGGGTTGCGATGGTGCTTAAGAGAGATAATGCATATAACTCTGAAAGACTGAAAATGCAAACAGACAGTGGCCAGACCATACGTAACAATAGAACTTTGACTCACAAACTTTGCAGCAACCAGTCCAGGAAGCCAAACCACCACCTCTGTAGCAATCTGCCCAGGTCAGGACTTGACCAAGTCAACGAGTGCCAACTTCCCAAATTTCTGCCTCCACTTCCAATCAGGACCAAGCAAAGAAAGCCAAATATGTTCCCCAAACCAATCACATAGGATACTGCGTTTCTAGTCGGCCACCTCCAGCTTCCCATACCAACAACCTCCAATCAGGGCACACCTGAAGGCTTCCCTCTTTTCACCATAAAGCTTTCCACTCCCCTGCCTGCCTTTGAGTCTCTGCCAAATGCAAGTGATGGTGGCTGACTCTCTGGCTAAAGCAAGCTCTGAATAAGCAGCTTCTGTTCCTTCTCATTTGGGTGGTCCTTGTTTATTTCCACAGTGCTTAACATTGTTTTCTCAGAGCTTAATGATTGTGCAATAAATTTTATATAGAGCTGTAGAATTGTTCTGTGGAATGAAATTTTACACAGAATCCCAACATATAAAACACATAAAAGTGGCATTTCAATAGTTTGTTTTATTTAAGTCAGTCAGTACCGAAGGTGAGACTTTTGAAGTGATCTCAGTAACATTAAGTGGACATGATGGATGATAATTGCAGATGCGATATTTTTAAAAATCCTGATTCACATCAGAAGAAGTTGCAAATGTCAACAGTTTATTTCACCTCTTAAATAGGTCACCTTGCAATCAAATATATGCAGAACCTCCAAAGCACCTCTTCAAAACTCAAGGGCTCTCAGAAACATGTAGTAAAAACTTGCCGGTGTGAGGTCATGGTTCAGGGTCTTGCTTTAAGTCCTAGGGCTGCTGCCAATCAGCTGGGTGACCTTGAGCAAGACACTTGATCTCTGAGTTTTGTTTCCTCCTATGAAAACAGAGGAGGCTGAACCAAACAAGAACTCAAAATTTAGTGTGCATTGATAACCACATATGTATAGCAGAGGAAGTGTGCGCCTGTTTAAAAATGTAGATTTCTGGCCCACTTAGCGGTTCTATCTCAATAAGTCTGAAGCAGGGCCCTGGAATCTGCATTTTTAACAAACCCAGCTGATTTTTTTTTTTTTTTGCAGGTAAGAAAGATTTTTTTTTTTTAAATTTCAAAGTGTTATGGGGGTACAAATATTTTTGGTTACATTGATCACTTTTATAATGCTTCAGTCATGGGTATAAGTGTGCCCATCACCCAGATAGTGTTCATTGTACCCATTAGGTAGGTTTTTGCCCATCCCTGCCTTCTCATTCCCCCATGCTTGATTTCCCTTAAGTTTTACTTCCCTCTATGCACATGTGTGCTCATCAGTTCATTCCAATTTAATAGTGAGTACATGTAGTGTTTGGTTTTCCGTTCTTTAGATACTTCACTTAGGATAATGGTCTCCAGTTTCATCCAAATTGTTGCAAAAGGTCTTAATTCACCCTTCTTCGTGGATGAGTAGTATTTCATGGTATACATACACCACATTTTATTAATCCAATCATGAATTGATGGGCACTTCGTGGTTTCCACATCTTTGCAATTGTGAATTGTGCTGCAATAAATATTTGAGTACAGAAGTCTTTTTGATAAAACGACTTCTTTTCCTTTGCGTAAATACCCAGTAGTGGGATTGCTGGATCAAATGGTAGGTCTACTTTTAGTTCTCTGAGGAATCTCCATACTGTTTTCCATTGAGGTTGTACTAGTTTGCAGTCCCACGAACAGTGCAGAAGCGTTCCGTTCTCTCTGCATCCACACCAGCATCTATTATTCTTGGACCTTTTAATAAAAGCCATTCTATCAGGAGTAAGGTGATATCTGATTGTGGTTTTAATATGCATTTCCCTGATGATTAGTGATGTTGAGCATTTTTTCATATGTTTATTGGCCATTTGTCTATCTTCTTTTGAAAAGCTTCTGTTCATGTCTTTTGCCCACTTTTTGATGGGGTTGTTTGATAATGCTGGTGACATTTGGGCATAATTTGAGAAGCACAGGAGCAAGCAGTCTTTTAGGTCCCTTCTGGCTCTGATGTGTGTGATTCAGGTGGGGTTGACAAAGAGAAGTCACTGGGCAGGAGCACAGGGAGAGGAAAAGTGGAGGAGAAAATCGCCAGACAGTAGGGAGTGTTGCTGGGGAATTTTTTAAGAAGCCTATTGTGTCATTATTCCCCTTTTGAAAGCCCTCATGACCCTGGTCCAGAAACACTTGGATTCCTGGAGTTGGACTCCAAGCTCTTTGCAAAGGAAATGCACATCTTATTCCCCATGAGCCCGCAGAAAAAAGCACCTCCAAATTTCCCGACCCTATGCCCTGGATTTCAATACACCAGAAATGAAATGCAACGCGCTTAATGCCTCCGTACTTTCCTGCTTCACAGTGTCTCCATAGCTGGGGAGGGGGTAGCAGGGGAAAAACGGCCAGGAGGGGGTCTGGCCCTCAAAGCCAGATTAAACCCAGGCCACCGCTCCAGCACTCCGACGCCTCTCAATGCTGCAGTTGCGGCCATACCGCCCTCTTGCGGCGGAGAACGGGACTCTGCCTGGCGCGGGGAACAAAACGCAAGGGGCGGAGATAGCCGTCAAAGACCCAAAGTTCTTCCGGGGTCCAAGGCGGGTGAGAGGAGGGAAAAAGATGTCACCAGAGGACACTGCTCACTGCGTCTTTTTCTACTATTACCTTTCTCACGCGGTCCATTCTCACTCCCTTTTCACATTACCTCTCTTCCTCTTCCAGAATGTGAAGGAAAAACTGAAAAAATAAAACGAAAACTGAAAAAACTCACAAATGCTTTTTTAGCATTTGCACAAGGCTAGGCCTGACCAAACTCTTGTTTTAGGTTCCTGGACCAGTTACCTTGGAACTGAGATCGTGGCCTTGACCTCTGTAGGGACCCATTAGCTTTGTTCTGCTTTGTGATCACAAATAGAGCCTTAAACTTGCTGGGGCTTGGTCACAAGAAGAGAGCAAAGTGGCACTAGCCTGGTAAACAATTATTTTTTGTTTCATCAACTTTTTAAAAATTAATCAAATTATAATAAAAATTTAAAAATGTACAGTTCACAGAATTTTGACAAAGTTAGCACAGCTATGTAACGAGCATCCAGATCAAGAAACAGAACATTCCCAGCATTCCCTAATGCCTTCCTGTCTTCTCCCAGACACGACTCACCCCCACCGGGACTGCTGTTCTGATTCTTAACACCATAGATTAATGATTAATTCTGTCTGCTTGTTTTCAAGAGACAGGGTCTTGCTCTGTCACCCAGGCTGGAGTGAAGTGACACAATCATAGGTCACTGCAGCCTTGAACTCCTAGTCTCAGGTGATCCTCCCAACCCAGCCTCCTAAAGTGCTGGGATTACAAGTGTGAGCCACTGCGCCTTGCCTCATCTTGTCTGCTTTTGAATTTCATACAGAAGGAATCAACCAATATGTATTCACGTATATGACTTTTGCTGAACACTGTGAAATTAATCTATGTGTCAATGGAAAAGAACTCCAACTCCGAAAAATAATCTAAAAAGGTTTATACTGAGCCAAGAATAAGTGACCATGGCCTGAGCCACACCCAAGAAGCCTTGAGCAAGTGGTCTCTCCATGATTGGGTTACAATTTGGTTTTATACATTTCAGGGAGACAGGAATTACATGTAAATTCATCATAAATCAATACATAGAAGGCGTACATTGGTTTGGCCTGAAAAGGTGACACATCTCGAGGACAGGTGGATCACAGATTATAAGTGGGATACTTTGATTTGTAATTGGTTAAAGAAATGAAGCTTTGTCTAATGGCTTGGAATGTTTTAAGTTAAGATAAGGAAGTCTGCTAGTCAGAGACAAGTCACCCAATTTAGGAGATCTTTTGGGTAAATTGAGGAGGTGCGGTTTAAGCTTTGTCTTGCATATCCTCAGGCCTGCTAATGAGTTACAAAGGATATCTCCGAGAAGGGAAGTGGGCAGAAGGAAGCATGTCTGACCTCTCTTCTCATGACCAGCAACTCAGCTTTAGGGTATTTCTGGGGTCCCTTTGGCCAAGAGGAAAGTCCATTCAGTCAGCTGGGGGGAGGCTTAAGATTTTATTTTAGTTCAGTTGCAGATGCCATTGTAGAAATATACCGCAATTTATCCATTTTATTGATGGTAGACATTTGTTGTATTCCCAGTTTGGAGCTATTGTAAGAGTGCTTCTTTGAACATTCTTGTATTTAGCCTTTGGGAAATTTTGGGGGAAATATGTGTACACATTTCCATTGGCTTTATAACTAGGAGTGAAATTGCTGGGTCATTGGATTGCTTTAATTGATTCTCCAAGCTTTCCAAAGTGGTGTACTAATTTACATTCTCATCAGCAATGCGTGAGAGTTTCCGTTGTTTCATGTTCTTGACAACAATCAGTGTGTGTTGTTTCATGTTCTTGACAACAATCGGTGTGTTATTTTTCATTTTCGTCACCCTGGTTTATGCATAATGGTGTTACTTTGTAGTTTTAATTGACATTTCCCTAATGACTAAAGCACCTTTTCATGAGCTTATCAGCCATTTGGCTTGGATATTTTCTTTTGTCAAGTGCCTTTTCAAGGCTTTTAGGCAAACAATTTAAAAACCTAAATTTACCCACTGTGAATGATAACATCATTGTTAAGTATTCAATTTAATCCCAAATCAACAAGTTCCATTCATGGGCTACATTGAGAGATAGTCCTTCTACCTGTACAGTATTTGGCTAATACAACATGTACTCTGAAAGTAGAAGGTGGAGGTTATGCTTGCTTTACAGAGGAGGAAGCAGGCTTGGGAGGTTGAGATAGGCTCAAAATAAGAGGCAAAACCAAGATTCTCAATCAAAGTTTTGCGCCTTCCTGGCCAAATGCTCATTCTACCATAGTGGTTCTCGACTTCATTTAATCCTCACACCTTTATAACAGTATTTTGTATTGCCTCCTTTACTTATATTGCCCCCTTTACTACAATAAAATTCAATTTATAATTTTATAGAAAAAATGTATTTAAAAAGGTAGTCAATCCAGGCATGGTAGCATGCACACCTGTAATCCCAGCTACTCGGGAGGGTGAGGTGGGAGGCTCGCTTGAGCCCAGGAGTTCAGGTTGTAGTGTGCTATGGTCACGCCTGTGAATAGCCACTACACTCCAGCCTGGGCAACATACAGAGACCCCATCTCTTAAAAAAAAAAAAAGATAATCAATATATTGCCTCTATGATATAAAGGAGAAATAAAAAGATAATTTATAATAAATAATTACTATAATTATAAATTAATAATTAATAACGGTATAATTATAAATAAAATAATAAATAAATACTGAGAACAACTATACTAGAACATGCAATGGACTAATAGATACTTGCCCCTTAAAGCAGATTCACTGTAAATTCAAACAGCCACAGACCAAGTGGTCATACTTACAACTTTAACCTCACACATTGTTGTCCCTGACATGATTTTCCATGTGGGCTAGCAACTCTAGGTAAAATTGTGAACAAAACAAAGTACAATCATCTTTTAACTTACATGGTAGTTGTATTCTAAGGAAATTAACTGTGTTTTAAACCATGTAAAAAATATTTTGTGCTTATGTACAAAAAGGAGTTACGTTTCAGGCTCAGATAATTACAGACAGTTTTTCACCTCTATGAATATCCAAGGATACATTCAAAAGTTGGAAAATTCTTCATTTTGCAGGATTGTCACATTCATTGCAGAACAACATAGCAACTCTGGCCCCATGCCCTCTAAATGGCAATAGTGTCCCCAGTCATTGCGGTAACCCAAACTCCTTGGGGCAGCACAGCTCCCATTGACAACACTATACTGCATGCAAGGTCCTGGCCTGAAACGTGGAACGAGACCAAACAGCTGGGCTTTGGACTGGGAAAGACCTGGTTTGGCAGTTAGCCATCCACCGTCTGTGAGACGCTGAGCAAGCCACTTAACATCTCTGTGCCTCAGTGAACCCAGCTATGAGGCTGGCCTCTGCATTTTGTAGCAGCAGCAGCAGTTTCTGTGTCTCACTGCACCTGTAGCAAGCTGTACGGTGCAAGCCTCTGTCCCTCACGCAGTCCACTCCCTACCCTGCCCTGCCCCATGTTGGTAGCGATTTACAAGGTTGACCAGTTAGCTACTCCTGTACATGGTGCTTTGGATTTTGCCATCCCCTGTTGATAAATATGTTCAGCAGCAGATAACATGGAAGATATTAGTATGAGCTCTCAGAAATGTCGAAATGCATACATATTGCCTCAGTAGAAAAATACTCCTTAAGGCCTATTTTACACTTTCCCAAGTCTGAATGCCAGTAGCTCATCATGACCAAAATCTTGGTAAATACGACACCTTCCCACTGGGATCTGAACCTGCAGGCCTTGCTAGCACATGCCTTTTTGAAATCTGTGATAATTAACTGCTTGAAAAATAGAAATCAAATTAGTAAGTGATGTCACAGTGGATTCAAAAGTGTGACTAGAGCTTTAACTCAAAGGTACAGTGGTGCAGAATATGAACAAATCATCATTATAGTTTTTTAAAAAGTTAATAACGTGAACTTATGCAAATACAAAATTAACACACATCAAAGATTTTATTCAATTCATTAATTAATGAAGGAACCAATAGGTGTTAAAACAAATTCAAATGAGAATTTGACTTACAGACATCTACACTTCACTGCACAAGTATTTTTAAAGTTCCATGAACAGAAATCATTTGCATTACTATGGATAAGAAGCATTTGTATTGCTATCAATTTTCTACAATATAACTTCTACCCCTACAGGTTGTAAAACAATTTGGTATTAGTTTTCTATTGCTGCTGTAAAAAATTACACAAACTCGGTATCTTAAAACAACACAAATTTATTATCTTACAGTTAGAGGTCAGACGTCCTAAAATCAAGCTAAAATCAAGGCAGGGCTGTGTTCCTTCTAGAGGCTTTAGGGGAAAATCCACTGCTTTACTTTTTACACCTTCTAGAGGCCACCCACATTCCTTGGCTCACAGCCCCATTTCTCCACCTCCAAAGCCAGTAATGGTTGGGTGAGTCCTTTTCGCGCTGCATCAGCTCAGGTGCTCTGCCTTCACCGTCACATCTCTTTCTCTGACGCTGGCTCTCCTGCCTTCCTCTTTCACTGGTAAGGCCCCGCACGATTACATTGGATTACCTGGATAATCCAGGATCCTCTCCCCATCTCAAGGTCCATCAGCAGGGCAAACTCCTATACAATCAGATAATCCCTGGAGAATCTGCAAGACTACACCCCGCAATCCACTGAAAGGACACCCAATAATCGCTTTTGCCCTTTTCCCAGTCTTGGACAATTTTTCCTGACAATGCCAAGGCGCATAACAAGGGTGATTTTGCAAAACGAAAGATCAGGCAGCCCTGGGTCCAAGGTCCCTGTGAACAGCCATGTACCTGAGCAGGGAGGCAGCTGCCCCTTTAATCAGGGCCTGGCCACTTTGTCCCTATCCAGCCAACTCGGCCTGTTTCCTTTGGCCTCTGCAAGCATTTGAATTTTTCACCCCTGGTTACTCATTGATCAAATTCCCTTCCCTCCATCCTGGAGGGATGGGAACAGAGCAGAAACATTTAGTCCACAAACTGGGAAAGAGTTAGAAGGAGACAAAGAGGGAAAAGAGGCATACACAGACAAAGCCGAACCTTAACCACTTTATAACTGTGTGTAGATCTGGCATTGTCCAGGGGCTGGGGCAGGAAGTAGAGACAATAGAGGGTGCAGTGGAGATGTCTCCCCACACTGCCCTCTTTCCTGAACCCATCTGGCTCTTGTAGAATAAGGGGAGCCAGGACCTCCCCTATAACAAGTCCAAGATGGCTTCATGCGATTAACTAAGTGGCCATCGTGAAACAGGATGTAGCTGGCCACTATTGATTATGCCAACAATTTTCAAACTAGTCCTGCTCAAAGCCTCATGTAGTTACTCATCTCATCTCTCCTAAGAAAATCCTTTTAAACAAACGGTAATTAACCAAGACATAATAAGAAGCTGCCTGATGGAGGCCAGAAGATCACTTCAGTCAAAGCCAAAGGAATTCATCCCTTTCCTGAGCAAACACCGACTGAGCCTCTGCTGGCTGCAAGGCTCCTGGGAGACACAGATAAGCCACAGTCCTGCCTTCAAGGAGCTCCCAGTCCAGGGGGTGGAGAAGTAAGGATTGAAAGGTGGCCTTACTAATAACCCATCTCACGGAGGAAAATAAAGCATCAACTAGAAAGGAAGAGAAATACACTCACAACACATAAATGCCCCTTTGAAGAGAAAACTCGCAGCACAGCTGCCCCTTTGTTTTGTTTGCTTAAACACCTGTGGCCTAACTCACTATCTCTAAAAATTTGTTTCACAGCCTTGAAGAGCCCTAAGTGGACAACAGGGTGCGAGCTCCCCACTCCGGCTCTCTGCCTCGGTTTCTGCCAAAACCAGATTCCAAGGACTTTGATAAAGTCAGCCTCACAGAGAAAAGAAAAAAAATATGAAAAAGCACACACAACAGTTTCACAGCTGCTTCTGTTATCAGTCTGCAACAAAGAGGGGAAAAGACATCTTTACCCTTTAAAAACTCCAAACAGCTTTCTCTCAGTGCCGCGCCATTTCCCCTTTTCTCCCTTTCTCTCTCTTTCTCTCTTTTTTCCCTCCCTCCGTGTCTCTCTCTCTCTCTTTTTCTCAGGAAAGTAAATAAACTTTTTACTACTTTCTATCCTAATCTCTGTGTGAGAAATCTTTCTCATCCCACGTATGAATTTCACACTCTTTCAAGGATGAAGCCACATGTCCAAAAGCAAAGAGAGGGAAGAAGAGAATTCCAGATCGAAGGGACAGCAGCAGAAAAGGCACAAAGATGTGGACACAGAGGGTGTGTTCTTGGCTGGGAACTTCAGGTAGAAAGAAGCGGCGAGAACTGAGGGTGCGTGGAACAAAGCCATGGGAAGTGAGACTACAGAAGAGGAGGGGACCAGGTTAATATACATGTGCCTTTAGCTTTCGGTTGAGTCCTTCATTTGCTAAGCATTGAATACTTCCTGTGCAGCCAGTATTGAGTCAAGCACTGCTAACACAAATTCCAATGGATAAGAAGTGACGCTACCCTCAGTAAGCCACGGTCTATTGAGGGGCGAGAGTTATGCAAATAAATACTTTCAGTAGAGCAAGACAAGTGCAAAAAAGAGGTGTGCTTAAGTGCCAAGCACAAGACCCGCAAACTCCATCCACAGGAACATGTAGAGGACGGCAGGCCCCTTGGAAGGTTTTGCAAAGGGGCCATATAATTAGTAGCATTCTTTTTTGGCATGTTAGAAGTAGAAGATAAGAGGAATGAGGGAATAACAATTTACAGTCTACTCCAAGGATCTATGCTTATATATACTCTAAAGGCACAAAACTCACCACATCCAGCCCAGTTGGGCAATTGATGGCTCATTGCCCATTGCATCAACACAGTCTGAGGCCAGATTTAAATCTTGCACAAATTCATTTCTTCCCTTCTGCTCCATGCACTTGCCTCTTGCATTACATGCATTTGACAGCTGCTCTGCAATTTAGCCCAGGATCTCGTTTCTCCCAACTTTTGACCTTGGACTCACTATCTGGCTGCAGCTCTTTAAATTGCTGATTCTATGGAAGGTCTTAGGGTCACTTCAACTGCCTCTACCAGTTACTCAGTAACTAACTTGCCAATCTGAGATTCCCAGCGAGGCGAAAAGGAAGAGCTTACAGGCACTGTGAGTTCGCTCTGCTTGACTAACTTGGCATTGTAAAGGAAGTTTCTCCTTCAAGAGGTAATTCCAGCTTTTACAGTCAGAGGAGCCAACAATTGTGAGCCTGCAAGGGCTGTTCCCATCCTCCTCCAGTGCTGGCAAGTGAACGATGTCTTCTCTCTCCTCCCCGACACTGCACCGAAGACCCTACAGGTTTCATGGCATCCTGCTTTGGCTGCACACTTTCTTTTCTTTTCTTTTCTTTTTTTTTTGAGACAGTCTCACTCTGTTGCCCCAGCTAGAGTGCAGTGGCATCATCATAGGTCACTGCAACCTCAAACTCCTGGACTCAAGCAATCCTCCTGCCTCAGCCTCCTGAGTAGCTGGGACTACAGGTGCATGCCACCATGCCCGGCTAATTTTTCTATTTTATTGTAAAGATAGGATCTCGCTGTTGCTCAGGCTGGTCTCAAACTCCTGAGCTCAAGCGATCCTCCTGCCTCGGCTTCCCAAAGTGCTAAGGTTACAGGCGTGAGGCACCATGCCTGGGCTCCATATTTTTTTGACCCTCTAGGCACCATATTTATTGGGATAAGAAAAATCATAAAACAATTTCTGTTTTATTGCCCTACCAGAAAACTCTGAAATGGTTTGTGCCCCTCATATAGCCAGAAAGACCCTGCACAGAATCCACTCTGCTGGATCCCTCACGGGACCATTTGGAATAAAAAAGACCCTGGCAGGCATCTGCCATTTCAGCTAAAGATGGTTAGTGAGCCTCTCTTTCATGGAATTCTGCTTCCTGGCTCTGGAATTCACCTGCGTGCAAGTTTCCAGGAAGAACTAAGCATAATGATGCCATAAACCAGCTGAGATGCCCAAGGAGATGACCGTACAAAAACAGTAGCCCTGCAGTGTGGCAAAAAAGTAGGCTGGCTACCTGTCTGCACCTGCTCATTAGTCTGGCCAAGTCCTGAACCTGCTTGGGGCTTGTCCACAGCATCGAGGCCCATGGGGACAGCTATAGCTGTATGTGTATTACCATGGAGGTAAGTGTCATTTATGCTATGGGGTGGGGCTTGCTGCATGCCTCTCCCAATAACCTGCCAAGTCTAATCCTATTCTTACCATCCCCTTTTTCTTCATGCCTGACTATTTTTCTGCAGGAATTTATCCGCAGGCCAAGTCACAAATGTTTCTAGAGTATCGAGCCCCCTTGCCAACCAGAGCCAATCAGTGGGCCCAGATACCAACACACCAAAACTTCTGGTTTGGTGAATGACAATACTAGGCACACTTTAGTGGGGTTGAGAGATGGAAAGGGGCTCGTCCCACGTGAGACCCGTGACAGCTGGCCATGGAACTTGTGAGGCCATTGACACTTTTATCACCCACTTGTTACAACAATACTGGGACTTACCAGTTTCAAGGTCCCAGGGTGGTGCTCTGGAACCTTAGGTGGCAGCACCCTCCTCAGCCACCTGCCTGTCACTTGTCAGCATGACTTACAGGCCTCAAAATCAGCACATGACCCCCTGCACCCTCCAAGTCGCCCCTCATTTTCCGACTCCAGCCTTCATCTGGTACAGCCTAGGCCGCTGGCCAGACACATGTGTTTGGGGGTAAATAACTCCTTGTGAGTGACAGTCTTCCACCAAGCTCATGCCTACTGCTGCTCGTGTTGATATACAGTGTCCAGCACTGGGTATAGTACCAAGTAGGCTCTTTGTCCACAATGTCTATTTTCATTATCATTATGCTATCTCATGCTTCCTAAACACACAGTTTTTGAGTTCAGAACCACCTTTCTCAACCAAACAACCATCAGCCAGACATTCCTACCTTAATGTCTTGCCATGACCTCACATTCAACATAATTAAAACAAAACTCGTTCCCTCGAAATCAGGTTTTTCCCTCCAGCTTTTCTATTTCTGTGACCAATTTCTTGGTCTTCAGGATTAAAAAATCTCAGAGTCTTCCCTCTAAATCCTCCCTAACAATCATCTCTCATACGGGCTCCTGGGCTCAAGTGATCCTCCCGCTTCGGCCTCCCAAGTAACCGGGACTACAGGCGCACGCCACTGTGCCCAGCCTCTCAAATCGAATCAGTTCCCTGATACTTCAGATTCTTTTTGAATGATTCCCTAACCCAGTATTTCTCAACCCTGGATGTACTTTAGAATTATTAGAGGATCCTGGGACCATCTCCTTGTACAGTTGTGCAGATTATTCACTGAACAAGGGTGAGTGGGGAGTTGATCCAGCTCATGCCCTGCTTGCTAAGCCATTGGCCCTGGCACGGAGCTACATTTGAAGGGAAAAAGGGGGGCCTTTTTTACTCACGCAAAGGCACTGTACAGACTAAGAAAGCCCTGGCCAGCCCTCTGAAATTCTGATTTGGCAGACCTTGGCATTTACATTTTAAATAGTTCCAGTGAGATATATAAACTCTACTCTTAGATAGCTGTGTTCTCTTCTCCTTCTTTTTCATGATGTTATTGTTACACATGTTATTTCTTTGTATGTTACAAATGCAACAATACAGTGCTATAATTATTACTTCTAAAGAATCTCAGAGAAGGAGAGCCAGTATGTATTTATAGACTTTGTTATATTAACCTTCTTATTTACCCTTCCTGTTCCTCTTTATTTCTTCCTATGGAGTTGAGTTACCATCTGGTGTCATTTCCTTACTCCAATATAGCTTTGCTCCCACCTGCCTCCTTTGTGCTGTTATTGTCAAATATATCACATTTTCACATGCTATGGGTCCCAAAATATAGTTCTATACATATTATTTTACACAGTTGCTTTTTTAATGAACTATAACTCAAATATCACAAAATTCACCCTTCAGTGACTATTGATGACTAATGATGAGCATCTTTTCATGTGCTTGTTGGTCATTTGTAATTCTTTGGAGAAATGTCTATGCAAATCTTTTTCCCATTTTTAAATTGGGTTATTTGTCTTCTTATTGTTGAATTGTAGCAGTTATCTTTAATAAATTCTTTTTTTTTTTTTTTTTCGAGACAGAGTCTCACTCTGTTGCCCAGGCCGGAGTGCCATAGCATCAGCCTAACTCACTGCAACCTCAAACTCCTGGGCTCAAGCAGTCCTCCTGCCTAGGCCTCCCAAGTAGCTGGGACTACAGGTGTGCACCACCATGCCTGGCTAATTTTTTTTCTATTTTTAGTAGAGACGGGGTCTCGCTCTTGCTCAGGCTGGTCTCAGACTCCTGACCTCAGGAGATCCTCCCACCTCAGCCTCCCAGAGTGCTGGGATTACAGGCACAAGCCACCTCACTCGGCCTTTAATATATTCTTGATACAAGTCATTTATCAGACATATGATTAGCAAATATTTTCTCCCATTCTATGGGTTGTCTTTTCGCTTTCTTGACAGGTCCTTTAAAGCACAAATTTTTTTTTCAAAATATTGAGGGGGTACAAATGTTTTTGGTACATGGATTGCTTTTGTAATGCTTGAGTCACAGCTATAAGTGTGCCCATCACCCAAATAGCGTTGACTGTACCCATTATGTAGGTTTTTGCCCCTCTCCTCCCCTCCCCCCTACTTGATTTCCACTGTTTTACTACAAAATTTTTTAATTTTATAAAAGTTTTTACTTTTGATGATTCCAACTTATCTATTTTTTTTGTTGCTTTTGCTTTTGGTGTCATATTTAAGAAACCATTGCCTAATCCAACATCATGAAGATTTACCTCTACGTTTTCTTACTAGAGTTTTATCATTTTAGTCCTTACATTTAGGTTTTTGATCCATTTGGAGTTAATTTTTGTAGGTGATGTAACGCGGGGGATCAGTTTCATTCTTTTGCATGTGAATATCCAGTTGTCTCACCACCCTTTGTTGAAAAGACTGTTCTTTCCCCTGTTGAATGGTTTCGGCACTGTTTTTTTTCCTTGGGCTGCTGCAACAAATGACCACAAACTGGGTAGCTTAAAATAACAGAAAATGTTTTTATCTCGCAGTTCAGGAGGACAGAAGTCCCAAATCAAGGAGTCATGAGGGTCAGTTCCTTCTGAAGGCTCTGAAAGAGAAACCATCCCATGCCTCTCTTCTAGCTTCTGGTAGCTGCTAGCAATTTTTGGCATTCTTTGGCTTATAGATGCATTATTTCAATCTCTGCCTTCATTGTCACATGGCATTCTCCCTGTGTATCTGTGTCTGTGTGTGCCCTTTCTTCTTCTTAGAAGGACACCAGTCATATTGGATTTAGGACCCATCCTAATTTTATGACCTCATCCCAACTTAACTAGTTATCCTCAAAGGCCCTATTTCCAAATAAGCCTACGTTCTGAGGTTCATGTGGACATAAATTTGAGGGGACACTGTTCAACCTAGTATAGTCTACCCTCTGGTCCCCAAAATTCACATCCATGTGCAAAATACATGCATACCATCCCAACACCCCCAAAAGTCTTAACCCATTCCATCACCAATTCTAAATCTCAAATCTCACTAAATATCAACTCAAAAAGTCCCAAATCTCATCATCTAAATTATTTAAACAGGTATATGTGAGACTCTGGGAATGGTTATTTTGGGGGAAAATTCCTCTCTGTCCATAGACCTGTTAAACCTAGAAAACAAATTAGTTGTTTTCTAAATACAATGGTGGGACAGGCATAGGAGACATCCCAATCCAAAAGGGAGAGAAATGGAAGGAATAAAGGGGGGTGACTGTCTAAAGCAAACAGGGCAACTCCATGAGGTTCCGAAGCCTGAGGGTAATCCTCTGTGGCATGCTGCTCTATCCTCGGGACCCTCCGTGGCAGCCCTGCCTCTCAGCTCGTGGCCCTGCCCTCCCTGGCCTCTGCATCTATGGCTCTGTCCTCGGACTCATTCTTCCTCCGTTTTTTCTTTTTTCACATCTGTCCCATTCAGGTCTAGGCTGGCAGTATTTCTGCCAGTATAAAATTCTCAAAAACCTTGTCAGTTTTCTGTGATGTCAGGGGAATTCACGCCATTAGACATGAGGACTCTTCCCAGATTCTTCCTGGATAACTGTATTCCTGGCTTCTGCTCAGATAGTTGATCGGATCCCTAAGTCTAATCTCTTAAGCATATAGTTGTCCGGGCACACCCTGGATGTTCTCCCCAGGGCACCCTTTCTCATCTTTTGCAATGTGGATAAGCTGAGAGTTTTTCAGATTATCCAGTTGTGGTTCCTTCCTCAATTTCTTTCTTTTCTGTCACATTTTACTGTCAGCAATAAGGAGAAACCAGGCCATGTCTTGGGTGTTTTTCATCAAAGGTGGGAAGTTTTCAGCCATTGTTTCTGTGAATATTTTTTTCTGTCTCTTTCTCTCTCCTCTCCTTCTGGTACTATCATTATGCATATGTGGGTGCACTTAATGGTGCTCCACCTTCCTCCGAGGGGCTGTTCATTTTTATTCATTTTTTTCCTCTTTATTCTTATGATTTCATAATCTCTATTGATCAGTCTTTAAACTTACTAATTCTTAGTTCTGACAGATCAAATCTACTGCTGAGTCCCTCTAGTGAATTTTTCACTTTGGTTATTATAAGTGATATTCTCTATTTGACGAGACATTGGTATCATATCTCCCTTTGAATCTTTTTGCCCCTTGGTTTGCCAGGGCCTAGTATCTTGGAGTTCCCTCTTTGATGGCTCAGGAGAGAGTGCAGCTTCGGGCATTCCCATAGTCTCTCTGACTGCCAGGGATGAGTATGATTTTGCTTTTAAGCCTGGCTTCCTAAAAGTCACCCTGATCAGTGTTTGGTCAGAGGCTCTGTTTAAGGCCCTTGTGCCAGTGAGCCTTTGCCCTGTGTTAATGGGTCTGAGTGTGGCTTGGGAGTATTTTTAAGTCTGCCCCAAGCAGCCAAGCACACGTGCACAGCCTTCCTGACCCCTAGTGTTGAATGTGCTTCCAGGAGGGCTCTGCTTTCTGTTTCCCTGGTTCTCTATTAAATTTCTAACTGCTCTGACATTTTGCTACATCATGGAGCTACCAGCCTCCTCTTAATTGCTGTACATCAAGATCTCTGTTGTTTTCCATAATACCCTTTGGCAGTGTTCTCCAGGCTCCGTTCAAATAAAGTTTGTGTCTTCAAAGAGAGCTCTAAAGCTCTTCGTCCTTATGGGCTGCCTTTCCTCCTGGACAGAACCCCTGTGCCACTGCCTTGGAACTTGAGGTGGGGCCCCACCTTCCCTGGAGTGATGCCTGGCTCTGTAAGTGGTCAGCAGGGAACTGGTAGAAGCCACTGATCTTCTCTGCTTGCCCCTCCTGGTGTATTAGGTCATTAAATATGAAATGTCCAATTTCTAATCAAAAGTGTAGTTTGTTATATCTCAAACAAGAAGCAGTACAATTAATCAAAACATGGGCCTAAACTATCAACACAGTTTTGCCATCTTAAGGGTAGCTTGTTTATGCCAGCAGCAAAGAAGCCTGGAGAGCGGGTGGTAATGAAATCATGAAAGGCATTTTCCACAGCTTGTTGAGAATTGAATATTTTTCCTTGCAAGAAGTGGTCCAAAGCCTGGAAGAAGTGGGGGTCAGTTGGTGCACGGTCTGGTGAATACAGTGGATGACAGAGAGTTTCCAAGTCCAGCCTCTGTAGTTTGAGCAACAACATATGGTTGAGCGTTATCGTGCAAGAGGATTGGCCTGTCTCTATGACCAATCTCAGCTGCTTAATCACAAGCATCCTCATAATTTTGTCCAAGCGGTTGCAGTAGACATCTGCTGTAATCAAATAACCAGGTTTCGTGAAGCTGTAGTGGATAATACCAGCGCTGGACCACCAGACACCAGTAGCTTTTGTTGATGAATATTCGGTTTTAGACTGTGTTTCGACACTTTGCCTTTATCCAATCATTGCCAAATGCTTGTGATTGTCAAAAAGACTCCATTTTTCATCACATATAACAATACAGTGTAGAAATGGTTGGCCTTTATGTCTTGACAGCAAAGAAAGGCAAGCTTTTAGACAATTTCCCTTCTGACGCTCATTTAATTCATGTGGAACCCATCTATCCAGCTTCTTTACCTTGCCCATTTGTTTCAAATTGTCCAATATTGTTGGAATATTAATACTAACATCAAACCTCGCTGCTAATTCATGCACAGGTTGAGATGGATTTGCTTCTACTACAGCTTTCAGCTCATTATTATCCACCTTGGTCTCACATTGCCCATGTGGCTCATTTTCAAGATTAAAATCACCAGAACGGAACTTCTCAAACCATCAATGTACTGTGTGTTCATTAGCCACATCCTTCCCAAACACTTCGTTGATATTTTGAGCTGTCTGCACTGCATTGGTTCCATGACAGGACTCATATTTGAAAATAACTCAAATTTTTGACTCGTCCGTGGTTTCACAAAAATTGCTCTAAAAAAATTTTGAAAGATAATCACAAGTCAAAGCGTGTGTTGGAAAGAACTGAGCATATACCTCCACAATAACAATAAAACAAGAAGTGTCAAAGTGAAATGTCAGAAGTATCAACTGTCAAACATAGTACTTAAGGAAATCAGACATTTCATACTTAATAACCTAACAGAACTTCCACAAGCTGGCTGGGTGAGGGAGCAGTGGGGCCCCAGTAGTCTCAGCCTGCCTGCCTGGAATAGAGTTTCTGCCCCCTGATTGGAGTGGTGGGGGAAGGGAGATGGATCCTGCCTGGAATAGAGCTTCTGCGCAGTGGACTTGGGAGGGGATGAAACCCTGACAGCCTGTCCCACCCTGGGTGGAACTGTAGCCTGAGACTGGGAGCTGGGAAGAACGTTCTTATTGAGAATACAGCTCTCAGGTGGAGCTTCCGTAACAAGGAGCTGGGGGAGGGGAGGGAAAGGAATGGTCATGGCTCAAATGCTGGTTGTTCTTACCAAGATTTAGATTCTCTCGAATAACAGTAAATATTTCTCCATTTGCTGTATGCCCTTAGAACGATTTCCAGAGATTTTACATGCTTGTGTTTTGCTTTATAATTTTTACCAGTAAAGTTGTTGTTTTGCTGCGTTGAGGGTCCACCTAACTCTTTTTTTTTTTTTTTTTTTTTGAGACAGGGTCTTACTCTGTCACATGGACTAGAATTCAGTGGCGTGATCACACCTCATTGCAACCTCAGTCTCCTGGGTTCAAGTGGTCCTCCTGCCTCAGCCTCCTGAGTAGCTGGGACTACAGGTGGGCATCACTCTGCCTGGCTAATTTTTCTATTTTTTTAGAGATGGGGGTCTGACTATATTGCTCAGGCTGGTCTCAAATTCCTGGCCCCAAGTGATCCTCTCATCTGGGCCTCCCAAAGTTCTGGGATTACAGGCATAGGCCACCATGCCCTGCCCACCTAACTCTTTACTCTGCCATTTTGGAAGTCCCACCCTCTACATACTGCATTTAGAATAGTGCCCATCATGGTAAGTACTCAACAAATAATAACTGTGCTGTATATATTGTTGTTTCTCTCCATTGATCCTTCAATATTCAGTGGTTTCCACCTCCTTAGTGAAGCCTTCCTTAGAGTGCCCAGCCCATGACAGCAAGCCTGCCTCTGAACCCAGTAGCATTTATTGTGTGTCACTTCGCCCAGTTAGCTAACTTCTGTGCGTGGGTGCTGCCTCCTTGGCTGGGCCATAACGTGCTCTTATACTTTTTTATATTCCCAGCATATCTGATACTCAGTAAATATTTGTTAAATGATATGAAACACAGAGCAGTATTAATAATAGAGGAATACGGCAGGATATGATGGCTCATACCTGTAATCCCAACACTGTGAGAGGCTGGGGCGGGAGGATCACTTGAGCCCAAGAGTTTGAGGTTGCAGTGAGCTATGATAACGCCACTGTACTACTCCCAGGGTGAGAGAGAGAGACTCTGTCTCAAAAAATAAGTAAATAAATAAAGTGCTCAGATACATGGTTTTAGTATATTCACAGAATTTCACAACCGTCACCACAATTTTAGAGCATTTTCATCACCTCCATTAGCAGTTATTCCCCATCTTCCCCCAAGCTCCCATATGTAGGCAAATCTTCTCTCTGTCTCTATGGATTTGTATATTCTAGACATTTCATACAAACGGAATCACAGAATATGTGGTCCTTTCTGACTTTCACTTAGCATAATGTATTCAAGGCTCATCCAAGTTGTAGCATGTTTCAGTACTTCATTTTTTTTTATCACTGAATAATATTTCATTTTATAGATATACTACATTTTGTTTATCTGTTCATCAATTGATGGACATTCGAGTTGTTTCCATTTTTCTGACTATTATGAATATTCAAAATATGCTATGAACATTCATGTACAAGCGTTATGCAGACATGTTTTCATTTCTCTTGAAGGTATACATAGGAGTGGAATTCCTGGGTCATTTGGTAACTCTATGTTTAACCTTTTGAGGCAATGCCAGACTGTTTGCTAAAGCAACTACACCATTTTACATTCCCACCAGCAGTATATGAAAGTTCCAATTTCTCTACATCCTCACTGACACTTGTTACTTGTCCTTTTGATACAACCATCCTAGCGGCTGTGACATGGTAGTTCACAGTGGTTTTGATTTGCATTTCCCTGGTGGCTAATGACAGGTAGCATCTTTTCATGTGCTTATTGGACATTTGTATATCTTCTTTGGAGAAATGTGTATTCAAATCCTTTTCCCATTTTTTAATTGGTCTATTTGTCTTTTTATTACTTAGTTGTAAGAGTACTTACTATACTCTAGATACAAGTCCCTTATCAGATAAATGATTTGCAAATTTCTCCCATTTTGTGAGTCAGCTTTTCGCTTTCTTGATGGTGTCCTTTGAAGCTCAGAATTTTTTAGTTTTGATAAGATCCAATTTTTTTGTTTCTTGTTGCTCTTATTTATCCTTAAAAATTATGGATACGAAGATTGAATAGAGAAAGAAAAATGCTTATGATGAATGTGCTGATTTGTTAGAACATGACATATACCTAGTCAAACAAATTTTAGCAGAAAGGGAATTTATTGGTGGTAAATTCTGAGAAAGTTTGAACAACCAACCTATGGAAGACCGAGGACATGGATCAACTTCAGAAAGAGCCAGATTCAGAATCTCTAATAGCATTGGGACTCTTTCTCCAGTTTTTCCCTCTCTTATTTTAGCTACATGGCCAGAAATGCCATCGCTGGCAGCTCCACATTTTATAATACATCTTGTAATTCTGACACCAGGGAGGGGCTGCTCATGTGGTTCATGTGACCACAGTCCTAACAGGAGCAGATCCTGCCCCTTCCCCCAACAGTGCATGCCAACCCCTGTCCCCAGCCACACACTTTATATGAAAAGCTATTTTTTGGTAAGATACGTAAGAGTTAACAGCAGTCACTGGGGACAAGGGTGGAGGAGAGAGACTGTTACTTTTTTTTGAGACAGGGTCTCCCTCTGTTGCCTGAGCTAGAGTGCAGTGGCATTGTAATAGTTCATTGCAACCTAAAACTCCTGGGATCAAGTGATCCTCCTGCCTCAGCCTCCCAAGTAGCTGGGACTACGGGTGCATCCCACCATGCCCAGCTAATTTTTCTATTGTCCATAGATACCGGGGTCTTGCTCTTGCTCAGGTTGCTCTCGAACTCCTGGCCTCAAGCAATCCTCCCACCTTGGCCTCCCAAAGTGCTAGAATTACAGGCTTGAGCCACTGTGCCCAGCCTATTTTATACTTTTTATTATATGTATGAATTACTTTTTAAAAAATTTAAAAGTTCACTTCTAATGTTTAGAAGAAAAAATGTGTATAGGAGAAAAGATGGGAAAGAAATATTCCAAACGCTAGGAAGTGACAGATGTATTAAGATGATGGAGTCATGTATGATTGTTTTCTTTCCTCAAGTTTTTTCCAATTTTTTTGGTAAAGTGATTATATAATTTTATATCGAAGATAATCCTTTAAAAACAGAGCCATAGAAAAGCTAAAGAAACCCTCCAGAGATGCTTTTGGAATGCAAAAAATTAAAAGAAATAAGCAATGAATACGTAATCACTTCCCAAATGTATCACTTTGGGGAAAAAAAATCTGGATTTTCATATCTCAGTTTTGCATAAAGCAAGGCTGACCCAGACTCGCTCTGCCCTCTTGGTTCTGGCAGTCACGATTGTTGCTGGCAAGCATGCGAGTCCGAGAAACAGGCAAAGAACTTTTCTGCTGCCCGTGTTAGCCCATGTCTGGTTCTGGGGCAATTAGCTGGGAAACACTGGTGAGGTTTCAGAAGCCTGGAGATGATGATAAAGCCCCTTGATGATAAGAGAAGTGAGGTTAGGAACAAAGTCTGCCTGGCTGCTCCTGTTTTGTTGCCCAACAAGGTCCACCAGGATCTACCCAGAGGTAGGAAACTACTCAGCCACTGATGTTGCTCAGAAGGCCTTGGATTGCGGTTCACTGGTTAGCAGGTTCCCTTCAACCTCAGCCCTTGCATTCCTCTTTTTCCTTCTTTGTTTTTAGTGATTCCTTATAGGGTCCCCATAAGTGTCCCAATCTCTATGAGGCTCATCCCTAAACTCAGACCTAACAAAGGTTTCTGGTGCCATGGTGTTTACTGTGCCCCCAAATCAGTGTCAGGGAGCAGAAAGGGCATGCTGAGGATCGCTTTGGCTATTTGGGATCTCTTGTGGTTCCATACAAATTTTAAAGTTATTTCTTTCTATTCCTGTGAAGAATGTCATTGGCATTTTGACAGGGGTTGCACTGAATCTGTAGATCGCTTTGTGTGGTAAGATTTTGTTCTGGATGCCGAAACTACAGTGTGAATAGGATGACACTGCTGGCGCAGGGGACGGCCTGATTGGTGGCTGCTCACCAGTCACTCTGACCTCACCAGTACCCAGACTCCTCTCAGTAATTTGAGGGATGAAGATGAAAATATCTCACATCATAGGTCAGATGCTGGACTCTGAAGCAAATTTGTTCCTCTAATGGGATAGTTTTTGACAAATGGGGCCCAACTTCCCCTGTTAAAATACAAATCCATATTCGGTGGAAGGGCAGGTGGACAAGCAATGAGCCTGAGCAGCCACCAGCACATTAGTATGAATTAATTTAGGAACGAAGAAAAACTTCCTGAGAAGACATGGCACATGATGGGATGGCTAGGGGTTTTTTCATTAGTGGTGGAGGTAATTGGTCATTTTAATATTGTGTGCGCGTGTTGGGGGGAAAGGAAGAGGCCGAAGGAGCGTCCAGAGCCAAAGCAGTGCTGAGTGTGATGGGGGCAATCTGACAGCTCGTGGTCCCTGCTCTCAGAGAAAACATAATTCAGGTACTAGTGAGATAAGATGGACCACTGACATCCTAGTTTCTCAAAGAAGTCATTGGAAATGGAAGGAAGAGCCAGGGTATGTTGGAGAACACAAGCACACAGAACGGACTCCTGGGGGTGGGGGCCCTCCCAGCTCCCTGCTGGGCAGAAAGTGCCTGCTGGAAGAAATGGTTGTAAAGAGAAGGTTGAACTTGGCAAGAAAAATGTCTCGGGCCAGTCTCTATACTGCCAAGTAGGGCCTACTATGCTGGCCTGCCAAGCCCTACATAGGCCGTGTCTCCACGAAAATGCCAGGGTTCAACTTACCTCCCGTTCTAGTAATTACTCTGACATCTGCTTGTGTCTCCCTCATCCCACAGATGGCAGAGCTTCCTGATCTATTAAGAGGCTAACACTTTGTGAGTGGTCAGGCGCTTGCCCCTCATTTAACCAACCAACCACTACCAAGCTCCCACTGCTGTCAGAGGCCTAAGGAGGGCCTTGGAGTCTCTGGGGAATGGGCCATGCTCAGTGTGGTCCCACTGTGCTATGGCTCCCGACACCCTGGACAGGGGCACTCCTCTGCACACACCAAGGGAGTGTCTGGGCTTATAAAAACATGCCAACTTGCTTATAAATCAGTCCCTTCAGATGCTTCAATTCCCCAAGCCATAAAACCTCTGAGCTTTAAAGGTCTTCAGGAAATATTAAAACCAATGACCCCAGGAAGTCTCTATGTTGCCATTTTCCACAGGAAGTAACTGGAGTGCAGAGAGATCCAGGGGTTCGTCCAAGTCTCACAGCTACTTGGTGGTAGATTTGGAACTAGAAAGCTTTCAACTCCCACTCAGTGTTCTTTCCTCTAGAATCTAGCCTCTGCCCTCTTGTTATTTTTGGCAGGAGAGAGAAGGATTATATTTGTGTCTCTAGAAAAGCTTTCCTCTTGGATTGAATTCTGATTTTCTCTTCTCAAGGCTCATTGAAAGCCACATAAAAAAATTTCTCTGCTGGATTTGAGAGTTTTTTTAAAAAAAAAAGAATCTGAAGAAAAAAATAGCAAATCTGGTATCCTAATGAGATAATGAATGCACAAGTACTTTCAAAGAGGTACAGCATTCATTGCTTTTCAGATATAAGCTACTATTATGCTCTTGAAAAGAAACGCATAGGTCTCACTGACATGGGGGCTAGGGGCGGGGGCCCGGCAGAGATGGTGAGTCACGGACTGTGGGACAGACGGTTTTCTCCAGAAGGCTGACTCGTTTCTGATTGTCCTAAGCTTAGCGAGCTGGGTTTCTTGGGGTTATTTCCCACCTTAGTAAAGAACTGGTTAGTGGGTTTTTTCTGGGGTTGAGCACTGCAGGAAGAGCTGCCCACAGTATGGGGTGGATCACCTGTCTCAGGACTGCAGGCCAGCAGTGGTTACCGCGGTTAATGATGGTTTGCTGTCCACATAACCGGACTTCTGGAATCACCTTTAAAGGAGCCCCATTGTGCTTCTCCTTGCTGGAGCTGCTCAAAGGAGGTCATAGGCAATTGCCAGAGGTAAGGCAAGAGTCAGCAGCTAAGCTGTAAAAACAAGCATCCTAGAACTGGCTAGGATGGTGATCTTGTATGTGGGTCAATTCCTAAGAAAAGGTGAACCTGGTTAATGTTCACAGCATACAACTTGGCGGAATGCTGTGCCAGTTTGTAGTTTTTCAGTTGCAAGGCAACTGGAAATCCATTTTTATCTGACTTGGGCAAGACAAAACAAAACAAAACACCAGATCAACAAACAAAAAACACACAATTTTATTGATTCATATAACTGAAAAGTCTAAGGACAGGGCTTCTTTCAGGCACCATCGGATCTGTGGCTCACACAATGTCGTTAGGACTTGGTTTAACCCCATCTCTCAGCCCTGCCTCTCCTCGCTATTATCTTCTTGCTCAGGATCCTTGCGGTGGCCCCCAGTGGCAGCAAGTCATCTGTAATGCTACGGGTCCCAGCAAGAAAGAGAGAGAATCTCTTTCAGGAATGTTCTCCTATCCCACCAAATTCTAGGCTTCATTCCGATTGGACCAACTTGGATCACGTCATCCCTGGGCTCTGATTGGCCAGAACGAAGTCCGGTGCTCCACCTCTGGGACCTAAGGGTAGATCTCTGCCATATTCACTTAGCCTGAGATGGGAGGTGAGATGGTTTCCCCAAAAGAAATCTAATGTGCTGGAATCAGAAGGAGGAAGAGGTGCTGGGCTTGGAAAAATAATGGATGAGGGTTCAGTACTACCCACTTAAGTGTTTGAAATAATTTCACCCTGAAATCAGAGTGGCTGAATTTCAAACACATGAGATTCTTTTGGAGCTCTGTCATCCTTTGATTTCTGGTGGCTCGAAGGGAAGGCATACAGAATACATGTTACAGAATAAATGTCTTGATGTTTAACTTCTAAGCACAGGTATTGGGCTGGGTATCCTTCCCAGAAATATCTGCAGTTTCTTTTCTTTGTTTCTTTTTTTTAATATTTGCATTATGAAAAGCAATTCCACAGCTTAATCTACCAATAATGGGGATTAGGGAATGGTGGGAATTTCAGGCAAGCTGGTGAGGGCAAGAAGTAGCAGGGAAGTTATATGGAGCTCCTCAAATGACACAAAAGTGGACAGTGGCCTACGCCCTATACAGATGTGAGACTGCTCCCGCAAGAAATGTTCTCAGCACTCTGGTTTGCAGTCCATGACTCCAGTCCAACTGCACCACTCTGCTTTCCCTGACTGGATTGACCAGTTTCCTCTCTGACCAGACCTCACTCTGCAGAAAAAGGCAACCTCCCTCCCTCTTGTTCCCTTGGATGCGTCCTGCCCTCTGCATCTACAGCTGCTCTTCTGACCTCTTGCTCATGTTCCAGTTCCAGACATCCTACAAGAACATCTCCAAGACACTCCAGGGCTTCAGGTAACAGAACAAACCTTACTTGTTCCCCCGTCAAACAATCTGAACTCTTCCGCCTGCCTTTTGAAGTCCTTCGCAATCAGCCCCAAACTTGTTTCTTGCTCCGCCTCAATACAGTTCGTTCTGGTTGCCACACACGGTCTCACCTCTTCACCTTTGCACACGAGGCGGCTCCCTGCCGCCTCACTCAATTCTACGTGGTGAGTCTCCTCTATCCACTGTGATCTAGAACAACGCCATCGTCGGTGGAGGCTGAGTACAACGAGAATTTTTCACTGGATTCTAACAGACCTCACTGCTTTTGACTTCATGAGTGAGCACAAAAGAACCTGAAGCTTCACTCATTTCCTGATTCGTAGACCTTCAAAATCTCCCAGGGCCTTTTGCCAATTCACATGTTCATTGAGATCATCTTTTCACCATTCCTACAACTTATTAGATTTTTTTTAGATTCCTCTGCAATATGTTCCTGTCCTGTAAACCTTACCTCTCCCTAGTCCCATCCCCATAACAGTGTGCCCCTAATTACTTTGAACCATTCTTCACTGGCTACTCATTGGCTGTATCACTCTAGCAGCACAAATGATCTCTATCTCCCTCTACGCATCCTGCTCTTCATGAGAATATAGGAATAGTTTTAGCACTGAGACTGTAATCTTCAGTGCCTGTAAGGGCTAGGAAGGTAACTAGGAGTTTGTAACTAGGAGTGGTGAAGATGATGGCTAATTGGAAAGTGTAAGCCCAAGCTAAAGGTATTCAAATTAAACGTTTTTAAGACACTGTGAGACAGAGAAAACTCAACTGTCCATCCAAAGAATCTAACGTGCCACAAGTCTGCAACCACTCTTTAGGCTTGTCTTAAAGTTTTTCTGTTTTTCAGGACTCTTCCTGGGCAGTGCATTTCCTTCTCATCTGGTGAAGTTAGAACTTATTGTTTAAAACTCTTCCAGAAAATGGTAGTAATTCAAAATGGAGGAGGGTTTGTGCAGATATTATGATATCTTTTTTTTTTTTTTTTTTGAGAGACAGGGTTACCCTCTGTCACCCAGGCTGGAGTGCAGTGGCACAATCATAGCTCACTGCAGCCTCAAACTCCTGGGCTCAAGTGATCCTCCTGAGTAACTGGGATTACAGGCATGCGCCACCACACCTAGCTAATTTTTAAATTTTTTTGTAGAGATTGGTCTCATTATGTTGCCCAGGTTGGTCTCAAACTCCTGGTCTCAAGCGATTCTTCTGCCTCGGCCTCCCAAAGTGCTGGGATTACAGGCATGAGCCACCGCGCCTGGCCAGAATATCATTTCTTTGCCACCTTTCATATGTAAATATGAAATCATATGTAATCCTAAATGAGCTATATGAAGACTTGAGTACAGCCTGGAAATGTCAGCTTCTTTTCTGTCCCTCAGAGTCAGACTCTGTATCTTTCCTAGACTTGGTCAACTCCAAGTCTCTACTTCTGCAGATACACTTTTCCTGTGAGAGGAAGTAAGGTTCAGTGGTTACGAGCACAGATCCAGAGCTAACCTATCTGGGCTTAAAACCAAACTCTATAGTTTCCTGGCTGTGTCTGTATACCCTTGGGCAAATTAAGCAACCTCTGTTTCCCTCAGTTTCTTCATTTGTAAAGTGAGGATACTAATTGTACCTATCTCATGTCGACATTGAAAGGATTAAATGAATTAACACATAAAGTGCAAGGTGTTGAAAGGTTGAGAAACATGGGATAAACTTGCTTTTAAACAGTATATTAGATGGGGCTTGGTCGCTCACATTCACACTCCTATAAGCATAGCTTCATTCTGGCTGCAAGGATCCAAATTCTTTTCACAGGATACATAGTTTAAACCTATTATCACAGGTTTTCATCCATGGTGAGCACCCACCAAAAGCACTGCAGAGAATAGTATCCTATTTCAAATACATCACCTTGAAAAGGTGAGTCACAACTCTCCTATAATCAACATGACATAAAATCCAAGACTAATTGTGGTCAAAATTGCCCGTGGAAATTTCTACCCCAGCAACTGCTGTCACAAACACATGAATTTCTTAATAGAGTTAATGTAGTCTATGAAACCCAATACATGTCCAACCTCTCTCAAAAAGAGACAAATTCCTTCTATTTTTATGTAAAGAAATCCTATCTATAAAGAACTGATCACACTTGAAATGTAAAATTCAATTATACTTCAATATTTCTATTTATTCTTCCCATGACATTCCATTAAGAATTTGTGACAGGCCAGGCGCGGTGGCTCACACCTGTAATCCTAGCACTCTGGGAGGCCGAGGCGGGCAGATCGCTCAAGATCAGGAGTTCGAGACCAGCCTGAGCAAGAGCGAGACCCTGTCTCTACTAAAAAATAGAAAGAAATGATCTGGACAACTAAAATATATATATATATATATATATATATATATATATACAGAAAAAATTAGCCGGGCATGGTGGCACATGCCTGTAGTCCCAGCTACACGGGAGGCTGGGGCAGGAGGATCGCTTGAGCCCGGGAGTTTGAGGTTGCTGTGAGCTAGGCTGACGCCACGGCACTCACTCTAACCCGGGCAACAAAGTGAGACTCTGTCTCAATAAAAAAAGAAAAAAAAAAAAAAGAATTTGTGACAGATTTTTCTTGCTTGAAGAACCCATAATGGTTTTCCCTGAGGCAGATGTTTTGCAAGAGGCTGCAGGTCCTCTTAAGGACCCATCCCCACTACTTCTCATTGCTTCTAGACCTATAAGATTCGAGTTGCAGCAGGCCCCACAGAATGAGGTACAAAGTGTAACCTGTGAAGAACAGCATTATTTTACCAATTTATACCAACCAATTCCCAGACTGGAACAAGTTCACAGGTGTACAGCCCCTTGCATGAATTTACCAATTTATTTCAACAATTCATATCAACTAATTTATTAATATATCAACCTGGGAATATGTGTGGGCATAGATTCTAAGAATATAGGATCAGGGTGAAAGAAATATAAGTTGGACCAGGCCAAGTTTATTGCTATGAGCTCACTAGACAGAAATTCTGGATTTAATGTGCAAGTTCAAGTTGCTAGAAATGGCTCTGGTAGTTTGGTTAGTTAACTGAAATCTGGACTGAAAAGTGTCCTAGAGTAAATGAAGTTTCCTTGCCATACCATAAAGCAGAATTTCTCTATCTTGACACTGTTAACTGTGAAAGTTGTCAGAATCAATGTGGAGTCACTTGTACTAAGAACCCTGACAAATAGGCCATGAAAGGAAGGTTCTTATCTACAAATGCCTGATAACAAGAACTATCACAAAAGACTGCAAAAACCAAACTTGTACAAAGGCCATCACAACCTTACACAAAAAAATACTTCTGTGAGGACATCTGCCCAGCAACTACCTGTCCTACCTTGGACTGGTGCCACCCTTGTTATTGATCCTTGTAGCCAAGGATACTTATCTCAAAAAATTATGTAATCCTCATCTTTCCTTTAAAACTTTTTGTCTTCCTTCACCTCCGTGAATATGTGCATAGTTTACTATGGCACACATATTCCCACTGCAATGCCTATTCACAAATAAGCATCATTTTCTTTTAAAGAGTCCCTCTCTGTTGTTTAAGTTGACATAACATAACAGTTTGTTGTGGGGGGCTGTTCTATGCCTTGTAGGGTGTTTAGCAGCAGGGCTGAGACCAGAGTGAGGTGAGTGAGCTATCTTATTTTGTGCCCTGGATGCCTCACTCATCCTAGTCCCGGCCCCATTTAGCAGTAGTCCTGGCCTCTACCCAGTAAATACCAATAGCACCCACCTAGCTGTGACAACCAAAAGTATCTCCGGACATTGCCAAATGTCTCCGGGGGCAAAATCACCTTCAGTAGAGAACTACTGCCAAAAAGGAAAGTTTCCAAAGGCTTAAGGATATTGAAAAGCAAGAGCAGATTTATCACATAAGATGTGATCACCCACCCTTTACTATGTCCCCCAGGAGGGACCCCAAGGCAGTGAGAAACATATTTGTAAGGAAAGCTCCAGCTTTCTTAATGAACTCTGTGGCGCTGTTCTCTGTGGGCCAGCAATGACGGTTGGAATTACTATCATTAAACCAGGCTCTCTGAATTCAGTGGGGATGATGGGATTCTGGGGTGGCAAGGACCAAGTGGTGGCACTTACTTGACAAAGATAATGTGATGTGGTTATTGTAATGGGCAGTGGAACCAAAACAATAATCAAAATAGTCTGACCCGCAGAGATCTTTGGCATGCTAGTTGATCATAGTGTTCCTAGAACTGAAATAGTTGGGCAGCCAACTAAAGTGTTACTTCATTTGTCTAAGTGGAAAAGCTCCAAGTCTGGTAACAGAAGTCTAACATGAATCACCACAACAGGTAATCTTAGCACTTCAACCAGTTCCCGCACTAGAGTAAGTTTGCAGACCCAGGACCCTGTGCATGAAGGGGAATCCAGGTTCCCTTGAAGAAAGTAGCTGCTACACGGTCAACAACTTACACTATACATTTTCTTGCTAGCTATCTCTAATAAGAACCACAGCCTTTTCCTGGATGGCTGTGCATTGGGAACAGGGAAATAAATGCTTTAGGGAAAACTGCAGCTGTCTCTGAGCTGATATTAATACTAATTCCTGAACCCCCAAAATGCCACTGTGGCCCACTAGTCAGAATAGGGGTTTATGGTTGTCAAGTGATCCATGGAGTTCTGCTCAGGTTTATCTCACAGTGGGCCCAGTGGGTTCCCACACCACCCTCTAGTATTTTCCTAGGTCTGTAGTGTATGATTGGTGCAGGAATGCTCAGTGCCTGGCAGAATACCCACACCGGTTTCTCCATTCATAGAGTAAGGGCTGTTGTGGTAGGAAAGGCCCATTGGAAGACTTTAGAACTGCCTCTATTTACCAATCTAGTAAACTAAAAGCAATACCACATTCCTGAGACTCAGGCCACTATTGAAGACTTGAGCAATGCAGCAGTGATGATTCCTAACACACCGCCATTTAACCTGCTTATTTAGCCTAAGACAAAGGGATCTAGGAGAATGAAAGCAGTTTAATGGAAACTTAATCATGAGGTGTGCTGTCAGCCAGCAAGACTGGTAAACACCTTCACTGTCTTATCTCAGGGCTATATCAGTTCTCCAGCACCATGTCATGGTGTCATGATCTAGTCTGTACGGACCTTGATCACCTTTGCATTCCACAGAACATAGTGCTGGTCCATTACATTGATGATATCATGCTGACTGGACTCAGTGAACAGGGAGTAGCACCTACTGTGAACACAGTGGTAATATACATGTGTGCTAAAAGGTTGGAAATAAATCCATAAAACTTCAACAGTTTGCCAGCTCAGATTTCTAGGGATCCGGTGGTCAGGGGCATTTGAGGTAATGCTTCATCTTCTTCCAAGATGAAGAACAGTTTGCTCCACCTAGTCCCTACTACCTCTAAGAAAGAAATGCAATACCTAGGGAACTTCTTTGGATTTGGAGGCAACATATACCTCATTGGAGAGTGCTACTCTGACCCATTTACTGAGTGACTTGACAAGCTGCCAGTTTTGAGGGGGGGCCAGAACGAGAGAAGGCTCTATAATAGGTCCAGGTAGCCATGCAAGCTCCTCTGCCACTTGCCATATGACCTGGCAGATATCATGGTGCTTGAAGTATCCATGACATGTAGAAATGCTGTATGAAGCCTTCAGCAGACCCTTATAGGTGAATCACAGCATCAACCTTTAGGATTTTGGAGCAAAGCTGTATCATCCTCTGCAGATAATGACTCCCCTTTTGAGAAATGGCTCTGACTTGCTACTGGGGCTCAGTAAAGATTGAATGCATGGTCATGATCTACCAAGTTACCGTGTGACTTGAGCTGTCCATCCTGCAAGCCATAAAGTTGGCATGCACAGCAGCCGTCCACCAGCAAATGGAAGGGTTGTATACAAGATTGGAAGGTTGAGCTCAAGCAGATCCTAAAGATACAAGTAATTTGCATGAGCGAGTAGCACAGATGCCCATGCCCATACTCCTGCCACACTGCCTCCTCCTCCTATGGCATCTGCGGCAACTTCATGGGGAGTTCCCTATGACCAGTTGACTAAGGGATTAAAAAAGTAAGGTTAGTTTACAGACAGTTCAGTGCAGTAAGCTGGCCCTATTAAAAAATGGATGGTTGCAGTACTATAGCTTCACTCCAAGGAGGCCCTGAGGATAATATGAAGGAAATTCCCCGCAGTGGGAAGAACTTCAAGCAGTGTCCCTGGTTGTTCACTGTGCCTGAAAAGAGAAATGAACAGAGGTACATATTTAGACCGACTCATGGACAGAGGCTAGTGATTTGGTTGCATAGTCAGAGACATGGAAGTAATACGACTGGAAAATTGGTGACAAGGTCTGGGGAAGTCGTATGTGGTCAGAGGTATATAAATGGTCACAGAGCATGAAGATATGTGAATGCTTAACAAAAAGCAACCTTAGTAGAGAAGGATGTTAATAATCGGGTGGGCAGGATGGCTACCTACATGCACCATGTCAAGCCAAGCCACCGTGCTTGGCTTGCATGGCTACCTGACCTGTGAATATTAGCCAGCTTCTCGCCAGCCATCCCTGTTCTTGCCCAATGAGCTCATGAACAAAGAGGCCATAGCAGCAAGGATGCAAATTATGCATGGGCTCAGCAACATGGACTTTTCACCGAGGACCATTTGACGAGAGCTAGTGCCAAGTGCCTAACCAGCAACAGCAGAGACCAACACTGAGCCCCTGACATGGCAGCATTCCAGGGGTATAGGAGGAGAGGAAACCAGACAGGTTTCCATTAAGGGATTACCTCCATTGTGAAAGGAACACAGGAATTGACCTTACCAGATACAGACTGGTCTTCCCTGCCCACAGTGCTCTGTGTAAACCATGGACTCATAGAATACCTTGTCCACCATTGCTTCTGACCAAAGAACTCACTTCACAATAAATGAGGTACAGCAAGAGGCAACGTTCTTAGAATTCACTGGTCCTACTATGCTTCCCATTACCCAGAAGCAGCTGGCCTGATAGTGTGGTGGTATGGCTTTTTGGAGACTCAGTTATGGCACCAGCTTGGTGGTAACAACAAGCAGGCTGGGATAATGTCCTTCAGGATGCGATATATGCTTTAAATCAATGACAAATACATTGTGTTATTTCTTCCATAGCTGTGATTTACAGGTCTGAGAATCAAGGGGTGGCAGTAGGAGTGCCTTTTCTCATTATTACTCTTATAGATCCAGTAGACCAGATGTCTTAGCTGTCATGGCACTCTTAGTTTCCAAGAGAAGAATGCTTTCACCAGGGGACACGTGAATAATCCCATTGAATTGGACCTTGAGGCCAGGTGCAGTGGCTCATGTCTGTAATCCTAGCACTCTGGGAGGCTGAGGTGGGAGGATTGTTGCACTCAGGAGTTCAAGACCAATTTGACCAAGAGTGAAACCCAGTCTCTACTAAAAATAGAAGAATTAGCCGGGCATGGTGGTATGCACCTGTAGTCCCAGCTACTTGGGTGGCTGAGGCAGGAGGATCGCATGAGCCCAGGAGTTTGAGGTTGCTGTGAGCTAGGCTGACGCCATGGCACTCCACTTAGGGCAGTGGAGTGAGATTCTGTCTCAAAAAAAGAAATAAATAAAATAAAAAAATAAATTGGACCTTGAGACAGCTTCCTGGCCACTTTGAACTCCTCATGGCAGTGAATCAGTAGGCAAAGAAGGAGGTTACCATACTGGCCAGGAAGATGATCCTGACTAATAAGGGGAAATTGAGATGCTATTACACAACAGGAGTAAGGAGGTGCTATGGTCTAAACATTCGTGTCCCACCAAAATTCATATGTTGAAAACCTAATCACCAATGTGATGGTATTAGGAAGTGAGGCCTTTGGGGTGATTAGATTATGAGGGTAGAGCCCTCATAAATGGGATTAGTGTCCTTATAAAAGAGGCCCCAGAGAGCCATCTTGTCCTTTCTGCCATGTGAGGACACAGCAAGAAGGCACTGTCTATGAACCAGAAAGCTGGCCCTCACAAGAAACTGAATCTGACAGTGCCTTGATTATGAACTTTGTCACTCTTGAACCATAAGAAATAAATTTCTGTTGTTTATAAACTACGCTAAGGTATTTTGTTATAGCAGCCCAAACAGACTAAGACAGGAGGAGTATATCTGTATCGCAGGTTGTTTCCCGGATGTCTCTTAGATACACTTAGAATCACACATACTACATGATTAAACAGTGAACGATTACCGTATCCCATGTAATCAGGACCGTTAAAGGGCCAGATCCTTTAGGAACGAAGGTATGAATCTCTCCCTCAGATCGCAACTAGCTGAGGTGCGTGCTGAGGGCGAAAGGAACGCAATCGTGGACGAAGGCAGCTACAAATACCAACTGCAACCATGTGACCAGTTGCAGGAACCAGGTGCAGTAGTTATAAATATTTTTTCCTTATTTTGATATGAATATATTTATGTCTATATTTACTAATTTTTTTCTCTTCCCCTCTCCCATTCTTCTACACTCTAACATAAAATGTGTTAATGGTGTTTAACCTTCTATCTCAGTATTTGAGTTGCGTAAGGACATGAAAGGAGGAATGTGAATCATGTAGAAAAGAAGATGAACACTACCCAAAGATGAATAAGGAGACTTTGTATCCTTTTTGGGGAAGAGGGTTGGTATGCTTTCTGTTACACAAGGGATAGTTGCATTACTGTTTTGTTAGGTGGCAGTATGATTTTGCTTTTGTCTTTATCTGGAAGTTAGGTGTGGTTGAAAGTGGTATTTATGGATGCCAAGAAGACAGGGTGGACTAGGTTAATGAGTAACACTAACCTCTCATTTAGGAGTATATTACAGGTGTCACCTGGTCATATGGCTCTATTGCGTGTAAATAAATTCTTTACCCGAATAACATATTTAAAATGTATCAGTGTATATTCTCTTATCATGATTAACACATACAGAGACTAATGCTATCACAGCTACGATCTACTCAGCGATAACTGAATTGTTCACTCTCTCATCCATTCAACAGTGTTTATGGAACACCTGCTACATGCCAGCACTGCAGATGTACGGAGGTGAGCCAGACAGTCCTCGCTCTCACAATGTGTAGTTTACTCTCTTCTCGGTCATTAACAAAACCTATGAAATGATTTCTTCAAGAATAATATCTTAGGCCGAGCACGGTGGCTCACGCCTGTAATCCTAGCACTCTGGGAGGCCGAGGCGGGTGGATCGTTCTGAGCTCAGGAGTTCAAGACCAGCTCTCGCAAGAGCGAGACCCCGTCTCTACCAAAAATAGAAAGAAATTAATTGGACAGCTAAAATATATATATAGAAAAAAAATTAGCTGGGCATGGTGGTGCATGCCTGTAGTCCCAGCTACTCGGGAGGCTGAGACAGTAGGATTGCTCAAGCCCAGGAGTTTGAGGTTGCTGTGAGCTAGGCTGACACCACGGCACTCACCCCAGGCAAGAAAGGGAGACTCTGTCTCAAAAAAAAAAAAAAAAAAAAAAAAAGAATAACATCTTAATGAGAAAAAAAAGGAATTGAGAACTGGAGAATTTTGGCCTCATAATAACAGTTTTCTTGCAGAAATTTCAATAACAAATGTTGTTTTGGTAGCTATAAGTGTATAGCTATAAATTCTCAATATGAATGAGCAAATCCGGTGTTTGATTACGTCTATGGTTGCTTTTCTTTCTCTATCATCATCAGCATGACCATTAGCACGAGTTTCAAACGTAGTATTCACATCACCTTTTCACCCATCATTGCGATTAAAATAGATCAGAGCCGTTAAAGCAGCCATGTGTTGAAAGTCAGGTTTTTTCCTGCCCACAGAGTTAGTTCCTGAAAGAGATCAGGAAATAATCAATATCAGTTGCTAAAATGAAAACAGTTTTCATAATTAATTGTTTCTATCATATGTGGTATGTGTCATGAAAACTTCAGGGCAAGAAAAATGCCTGAAATCCTGCCTAGATGTAAAGTTAAGAATGTAATAATGATGGCTAATAAATATTAACACATAATTCGAAAATATCTTCATTTTTGCAACAACATGATGCCACGGATTTACTTCCCAATAATCCTGTGATGGGGGCAGTAGGTGGGAGTGGCGATGAAACAACAATGACCACAAACTGATAATTGCTGTAGCTGGGTGTTGGGTTCACGGGAATTCATTGTACTTTTATTCTCATTCTCTTTACATATATACATATATTTGATGCAGTGATATAAAGTTTTTAAAAAATCATCTTTCTTTTCCTACTTCAGCCTGCCCTTTTGCTTAAATAATAATAATTATCATTATTATTTTGAGACAAGATCTTGCTGTGTCACCCAGGCTAGAGTGCAGTGAATCATCATAGCTCACTGCAGCCTCGAACTCCTAGGTTCAAGTGATCCTCCTGCCTCGTCCTCCCAAGTAGCTGGTACTACAGTTGTATGCCACAACACCCGGCTAATTTTTCTTTCTTTCTTTTTTTTTTTTTTTGAGACAGAGTCTGGCTCTGTTGCCTGGGCTAGAGTGCCATGACGTCAGCCTAGCTCACAGCAACCTCAAACTCCTGGGCTCAAGTGATCCTCCTGCCTCAGCCTCCCGAGTAGCTGGGACTACAGGCATGTGCCACCATGCCTGGCTAATTTTTTCTATATATATATATATATTTTTTTTTTAGTTGTCCAGATCATTTCTTTCTATTTTTTAGTAGAGACAGGGTCTCGTTCTTGTTCAGGCTGGTCTTGAACTCCTGACCTTGAGCAATCCACCTGCCCCAGCCTCCCAGAGTGCTAGGATTACAGGCGTGAGCCACCGCGCCCGGCCCTAATTTTTCTATTTTTTTGTAGAGACTGAGTCTTGCTCTTGCTCAGGCTGGTCTCGAACTGTTGGCCTCAAGTGATCCTCCTGCCTCAGCCTCCCAAAGGGCTAGGATTACAGGCGTGAGCCACCACACCCCAGCCTGCTTAAATTATTTGCTTCAATTATTTCAATTTACCTCTGCCTATTATTTCAAGTTGCTCTGATCTTTTATTTTCTATCTCTTTTAGCATAAATTTTGCTATGCCACATATTTAAACACGTGTAACCATGATGACAAGAACAGACGTGCTTGTCTTCTCCCCCAGCAGCCTCACTGCCTGCCACGGCTTTCTCATACCCTGTACACAGGACCATTGGCTGCCTCTCACTGACCATAGACTTGCACACCTCTGGATCACTGTGCACTCTCCCCTTTTCTCTGTTTGGCAAAATCCCCCTCATTCCTCTAGGCTCAGCTCAAATGCCACTGCTCTCTCTTCTCTCCAACTCTTTCCTTCCCTTTCATTCTGGAATGGCAATGTCAAGGTTTCTTTTCCTCCTGTGCCAACAGAACTTTGCTGATATTTCCATCGTAATATTTACTGCATCATACAGTTTGCTGTTGTATTAATAAGTATTATTTGGTTGAAAGAAAGAGAAACTCACTTAAACTAGCTGAACAGGAAATCTGTTATTAATAAAAGAATAAGAAGGAAACTCCCGAGACGCAAGTGCAAGTAGCCAGTTGAGCCTGAAGGACTAACTGAGGAGGTGGGCAGACTCTTCAACCATCTCTCGTCCCTGATCCTCTCTGGGTGACTGGTTCATTCTCCTGCTGAAAATCAACTTTTTGTGCTCCGTAGTCCCCGTGCCAAAAAAAGTGGGTGTCCCTCAGTTACCAAGTTTATTTGTTAGAGGTTAAGCCACATGAAGAGTGACTATCTCTTTTTGAAAGTGAAGCAATTGATTGGCCAAGTTTAGGGCAGGACTTACCTGGGGTGGGATGGATGGTGGGTGGGCAGGATCACATTGTGCAAAACAGCCACCACCTCTGTGGATGGGGACGGAGCAGTTAAGGGGAACTGGGGACATGGTAGGTCATCTAAAAGTTTCCATTAGAGTTACATACGTGTCTGATTCCCCAGCCAGACTGTTAGCTCCTCAAGGACGGTGATAGTGGCTCATTCATCTTTGCATGCCTTTGCCAAGAAACAAATATTTATTGAATGAATTTATAACCAATTCTGTGGCCCTTAACTCACACATTAGGCTCACACAAACATCTGAATTAATACATACAGATATATCCTGATAGACATTCTGACATATAATAAACACTGTGTGACAGACATTGTTCTAGTTTCCTGTCCATATCCTTTCTCACCATCTTTCTTAGCAGAACCCCAATTTTTTTCCTTGGGGAAATATTAACATTTAGTTAGCAATGTTTGCTGCTTTCCCAGAGGTGGTGATGTGACTCAGTTCTGGCCAATAAGATATTAGCCGAAGTTGCTGGTACGGCATTTGTGAATACTTTGTAAAAGGGATGAATGTATCTGGATTGAACTTTTTGCTTCCCTCTTCCCCTACCTGGAGTGTAGATGTGATGTTTGGATGTGTAGCAGCCATCTTGTGATCATGAGAATGAAGTTTGCTCCTTAAAATAGGGTAGCAGAAAAATAGAAGGACCCTAGCTCTTTGAGGACATTGTTAAATCTTTGCATACAAAGGATCAGCCCTGAATAGTATACCCCTAGACTTCTTGATGCCTGAGACAAAAAGCAAACAAAAACAAAACAAAACTGGTTTGTGTAAGCCACTGTTGGTTGTGTTTTCTGTTACTTGCAGCTGAATATAATCCTAACAAACTTAAATCAACAACAACTATTTTAGCCGGGCATGGTGGTATGTGCCTGTAGTTCCAGCTACTCGGGGGGCTGAGGCAGGAGGATGGCTTGAGCCCAGGAGTTTGAGACCAGCCTGGCCAACATAACAAGACCCTGTCTAGAACTCATTTTTTAATTGTGCAAGTCATATTCTTACCTAAGGAAAGATACTAGATCCTTCTAGGTCCTTTAGAGAGGTTTTGCAAAGTATTATCCATGGATGATGTGCCTCAGAATTACAGTCTGCTTGTTTAAGAAGGCAAATTTCCAGAGTGCCTGTTTGTCCAATCTGATCTCCCAACTAAGAGTCAGAATCACTGGGGCTAGGACCTGGAAATCTGCCCTTTTAACAAATTTCCCAGGGGATCTCCATGCTCAGAAAATCTTAAGAACCACCACCAAATAATCGAAACAAGTTTGAATCATTTGCTGGGCAGGAAGGTAAATGTAGCTAGTTTTGGTTTTTTTTTTTTTTCTTCAGTTCAGCACTAATCTTCACACACATCGTGCTTAATTCAAATATAATCAACGAGGGTCCAACCTCCCTCTGGAGGAGAGAGAACTGTCAAGCTTCAACGAGAGCACACAATTTCCTATGTGGTTTCAGCAAATGTTCTGCTTTCTTTATTAAGTTTATTTTAACTAAATTTGCTAAGCTTCCTCTAAATATGTCATAATAACCCTACCGCCTTCCTTTTTTGAGCACTGCCAATCATATTCCCATTTCATATACGCAATTCTGCACAGTCTCATATTCTAATTGTCTCATAAATTTGAAATGAACCCAATCCAATATAATTCTGATTTAATATTCCCTTGGTTTAGGCTTTCTTGAGTTATTAATTCTTTTTAGGCTCAGAATAGTCTTACCCAATTTTGTCTTCCTTATTGGACTAAAAGTTATTCTTATATGAAAAAACATAAGGAGACACAATTTTCAAAACCCCAAATCTTGAATTTAAGTATGATCAGAGGTTTTTTATTAAGTAACACCAGAGACCATTTACCGCTATTAGACCCCCTAAACTATCCTGACCCTAAGGTTCAGAACCTCATTTCTCAAAACACGCCACAGTCCCTTCTCCTCACCAGTCCCTATGCTCGGGTCACTCATTCCTGACTCCCCCTCTTTGCGTATGCTGTGGCCCTACCTAAGGTAGCCGACCCCACCTCCTCCAGGAAGCCTTCTTCAGTTACTCCAACCTATTCCGCTAGCTCTCTTCTCCAAATTCTTATTCTATTTACCAACACTACCACCTAATTTTTAATTTAATTAATTTATTTATTCTTAAGAGATGAGGTCTTGCTACGATGCCCAGCTGGCCTCAAACTCCTGGGCCCAAGAGATCCTCCCACCTCAGCCTTCTGAGTAGCTGGGACAACGGGCATGTGCCACCATGCCCAGAAAACTACCTAATTTTTAAAATCTTCCCAAAAGATATTTTGGCATGTCTGTCTCCAACTAAAAATCCTTCACTAGCACTGCGTTTTCAACACTGAACACAACCTGAGCATCCCATGCTCTGCTCGGTGCCAGGGGTATACAGATGAATACAACACAGCCACTGTCCCGTGGGAATTATGGACTGATGGGTTATTCATAATGGGGGTGCACTAGAATTCGCAAGTTGCCCACAGAATGGACTGGAAACAACTTCAAGGCCCTCCATGATCTGTCTCCAATTTATTTTGCCATTTTTATCTCCTCTTCCCTTTGATCCAAATACATTGGGCTACTTGCTGCTGGCCAAACAGCTGCTCCCGTTCTCTTATTCTTTTTTTTTTTTTTTGAGACAGAGTCTCACTTTGTTGCCCAGGGTAGAGTGCCGTGGCATCAGCCTAGCTCACAGCAACCTCAAACTCCTGGGCTCGAGCAATCCTACTGTCTCAGCCTCCCGAGTAGCTGGGACTACAGGCATGCGCCACCATGCCTGGCTAATTTTTTCTATATATACATTTTTAGTTGTCCAGCTAATTTTTTTCTATTTTTTTATTAGGGACGGGGGAGGGGGGGCGGTGTCTCACTCTTGCTCAAGCTGGTCTCTAACTCCTGAGCTCAAACAATACACCCTCCTTGTCCTCCCAGAGTGCTAGGATTACAGGCGTGAGCCACCGCCGTGCCTGACCCTGTTCTCTTAATTTGCTCACTTTGCTCTCTGCTCCTGAAGTGACCTCTTCACTGCTCTACCCATGTCCATTCTGACTTATCCTTGAAGACCCAGATTTCAGATGCCAACTTCTTTGTGAAACATTATAATTGCTCATGAAGTTCCAATTAAATCAAGTTTCTCAGAACTGCACATAACTGCACATAACACCAAATGCAATGGCAAGTTCTTGATTAAATCTTGATTTGAACAAATCAGCTGTAAGAGATTTTGGGGGTCAATTAGGGTAATTTGAGTATGAACTGGGTATAAAATGATATTAGGGAATTATTGTTAAACTTAGGAATTATGTTATTGTAGTTATGTTAAAAAGTCATTCTTCTTAGATGTGAAAATTGAATTAAGTAGAGTTAAATGTTATGATACCTCAAAAATGGATGAAGGAAACATAGCAAAATGAAAATTTGGTAATGGGAATACTATAGATGTTTTTGGATTATTCTTTCTACTTCTCTGTGCATTTGAAAGTATTTCTAATCAAAAGTGAAAACAAAAACTCCAGATATTTTTTTGCCAATAAAAGTAAGGCATGTTCACTAAAGAAAATCTGGGGACAAAGAAAAGTAACACAAATAAAAAGCAACCATTATCCTACCACACAGAGATAATCATTGTTTATATAATGATGCATTTCCTTCTATAAGCTTATAAACCTAATTATTTTATTTATTTATTTTTTATTGACAAATAAAAATTGTATATATTTATGGTGTATGACATGGTGTTTTAAAATACATGGTTCTTTTTATTTTACAAAATTGTGATTACTCTGGACATATAGTTTTGCAGTGATCTCAGATTTTGAAAGGACATATAAAAAAGGTGGAAAGAAGAGCATATAAATAAAAGAGAGGCTGAGTGTGGTGGCTCGCAACTATAATCCTAGCACTTTGGGAGGCTGAAGCAGGAGGATTGCTTGAGGCCAGGAGTTCGAGACCAACCTGAACAAGAGCAAGACCTAGTCTCTACAAAAAACAGAAAAATTAGCCAGGCATGTGGTGCATTTCTATAGTCCCAGCTACTCGGGAGCCTGAGACAGGAGGATCACTTGAGCCGAGGAATTTGAGGTTACGGTGAGCTATGATGACACCACTCTACTCCAACCAGGGCAACAGAGCAAGACCCTGTCTCAAAAAAAAAAGAGAGAGAGAGAGAGAGAATGCTACAATTTCTAAGTATGTTATATGTTAATAAAAAGTTAAAACACAAAAAAAGAAGAAGAGGAAGAAAGAAAATTCACTAAACAGAGAGAATGATGCAGATAAACCTCGCAGACTCACATACCAGCCGTTAGTTCTCTTACAATCCTAGATCCCACCTAGATCAATGGTGCATTTCAAACCGTCCCAGAACCACTTGGCTCTTTGCAGGTGCCAGCATTTGTAGGTCTCACTGCAGGCTTTCCACACTACTATGTGCTTTTTGAAGGAAATCAGCAGCCTGGCTAACTGGGATCACCACAGCCATCAGCCACTCCAGCTGAGCCATCGCTGCCTTGGGTTTCCTGCCCTGCTCTACCTAGAACTCCTTCCTGAGGCTCCCAGTCTACACCTTGCCACTGCTCTTTTCTTCACACACCTTCTTGCCAATGTTAGCTCCAGCAACATGACTCACTTTTTTTCTTTACAGAAATGTCATTCAAATATTTTAATTCTTTTCATAATCATGTATAATAACATTAAATACATTTTTAAAGTTAGAAATTGCTACACATCCCACCACATCAATGCAACTGATTTTACATTTACATTTTCATCATCTCTCTAGAAATTTGCACATATTTCTTTACTGGGAATATGCTTATATTGTTAAAATTTTATATATATTACATCGTCTTTTTGAGTTCCATTTTAAATGGCCACATCATATAGTCCAAAGAATTGAAATACCTTTTGATGACCTGAAATAAATTGGAATCGTTCCCTGGTTATCAGACACTTTATATACTTTATTCTACAACCTGGGTTTTGCACTTCCTAGATCATGGACCTTTTCCCAAGTTGGTACATATATTTTCTACATTATTGTAAATGATTGTGTAGCATTCCATAATAAGAATGTAATTTTTTTCAATATTTAAATTTTTTTCAATTTTTCAATTTTTGTAATTTTTTCATTTTGAATAGTTAATACACTCCATGTTGTAAAATCAGAATAAATAAAATGTTACACAATGAAAAGTCACTCTCCTCTCTTAGTTCTCATTCCCACCCCAGTATGGAAACTTTTTTCTTAGTGTCTTACATTTCCTTCCAGAGTTTATTTAGGCAGATACAAGTAAATACAAATGTCATTCCTTATTTTTCCCTCTCTCTTCTTAATTAGAATGTAACATATTTATATATACTGTCCCTCACTTTGTTTTTGTTTTTGTTTTTTGTTTTTTGTTTTTTTGAGACAGAGTCTCACTCTGTTGCCTGGGCTAGAGTGCCATGGTGTCAGCCTAGCTCACAGCAACCTCAAATTCCTGGGCTCGAGCAATCCTACTGCCTCAGCCTCCCGAGTAGCTGGGACTACAGGCATGTGCTACCATGCCCAGCTAATTTTTTCTACATTTTTAGTTGTCTGGCTAATTTCTTTTTATTTTTAGTAGAGATAGGGTCTTGCTCTTGCTCAGGCTGGTCTTGAACTCCTGACCTCCAGCATTCCTCTCGCCTTGGCCTCCCAGAGTGCTGGGATTACAGGCGTGAGCCACTGTGCCCAGCCCCTCACTTTGTTTTTTGCAATTAATAAATTTTCTTGGCGATTGTTCCAACTCAGTGCATAGAGAGTTTCCTGATTCTTTGTTCTACAGATGCCCGGCTCCCTACCCTATGGATGCCATCCTTGACTTCCACATTACGGACATTGTGGTCATCACTTTGACTCCTGATCCCGTCTCTTCCCATTAATTCCAAAACCTTGTTCCATCCATTATCCACCTCAATCCCTTTTTACTGACTTACATTTTTTCCCCTACAAACATGTCGGCTCTCTTATATGCTAAAAGAGAACTTTCCCTTTACTCTGAGGTCCCTGAAAGCTCCTGTAACCTGCAAACCTCTAGATAGAAGTGTCCATAGTCTTCATCCACAGCTTCCTTTCCCCCACCCATTCTTTCCTTGACACTTTGTGATCTGCCTGCCGCTTTCTTTCTCTATTACAACTGATTTCTGGAAGGTCATCTAATAGAAATATTCAGCAGGCCGGTCTATTTCTCTGTCCTCACCCCTCTAACATCTGAAAGTGGATACCTAGTCATTCACTCCTTGACCTCTTATAAAACAGCTTCTGTCCATTCTACCCCCTTCACACTAAAACTGGTCTCCAAGTGATCTTCTAACCCGTTAATGGACAATCTCCCAGTAACCTGGCCGTGGCTCACTGCTTCCATCCCCACTCCAGGTTCTCCTGTTACACCTACTCCCCACCATAGCTGAAGCCCTAGAGAGTCTGTTTTCCCAGTGGCTTCACTCGTCTCCTCTCCCCTCAATCTATTATTGTCTATTACCCCTAAATCAGATCTTAATTTCTGATTATCTGGACTGTTCATAGTGGGTTCCTAACAAACCTTTCTCTCTCCAGCCTCTTTCTGAAAACAGCAGGTTTTAGATCATTCTCTTCTTCAATACTCTTATTTCCAAATCAATTAAGCACAAACTCTCCAATCTGATATTCAAGTACTTCCACAATTTTAACACGATTCAATGTGTATCGGCATCAGTCAGCACTATCTTCCACTGCTATAGTAAGCATACTCTATGCTCCGGCCAAAGCTGTCTGTTTATTTTTCACAGAATACAACATGTGCTTTTGCACCTCCAGGCTTTGGCTCACCCTTTTTTTGTTCACCTAGATTATGCTTCTCCATCTCTGCTGTTCTAAATCTCTTGCTCCCCTAATTTCACTTGCCATGATATCTTCACTAACCTTCCACCAAATGCATATACTTATTTGTACAGTTTTCATATTTCCATGTTGGATTCTAAATTCTGTTAAAATTCCATGCTGCATTTAATGAGCCTTTCTGTGTGTCAGCCACGTGCAAAGTGGTCGACTTGCATTATTTCATTTAATCCACATATTAACGTCATTAGACCAAGACTCTCCCATTTAACATTAAACAAACTGAGGCTCAGGGAGATTAAGTGGCTTGCAGCTATCATGCAGCTAATGGTGGTGGAATCTGATCCCTCCCTGAGATTCACGTTTGTGTTACTTATCATAGCCAGCACGGTGTCCACCACCTACACTGCCCTCAACCTGTGTGTCAGCTCCTCATGTTAAAAACGGTGTCTGCCTGTAGACCAAGACTCCAAGGAGATGGGCGTGGTGGGGGGGAGGGGGGATTGAGACAATAATGAATTAGGATGGCAAGCTTGTCAGTGATGTTTCCAAATTTTCACTATTGGGTTATAGAGCTTTAGAAATAAGTATTTACAATATAGAGTTACTAAACAGGATTGTATTTACTGTTACGTAGTATAATTGTTATGGGTAGGTTAGTTTTACCTTTCTGATTTTGTTGTTATCCCCCCGGGATTATCTCTATTCTCTTGTGTTCCCACAGCTTTCGGCGCATTGCTCAACACACGGTGTGCGTACTTGTTGATTTTAACGTATGTGTGTTTGCATATGTGCACAGCAACTGGGTAGAGGACGTGGGTGCGGGTTGCAGTTTGCATTCCTTCTCCTCATTCTTGTTCTTGAGCAGCTGCAGCCTGGATGCTTTCCTTCTCGGGGAGTGGGGGAGGCAGAACCGCTGACCCTTTAACAAGTTGTCCCTCACAGAACAGGTGTCTCCCCCGACTCTCAGTGGAGAGGGATGGCTGGATATTTAGTGACATCAGCCACGGGCCAATGAGAAGTCAGGCTTCGGCAGCCGCGCCAATGGGCGGCCGGGGGCGGGCCGGGTTTCCTGGGAGCCGGGCTGGCCGGGCTGGTCCTGCGGCCGCCGCGGAGTCTCGGCCGCTCACGCCGCCCGCGGTGGCTCCGGCGACTCCCGGCGGCTCCGGTGGCGGCGTCGTTTCCCTGCCCGCGCGGCTCCCAGACGCACTGCTCGGGCGCCTCCCGCCGCGGCGCAGCTCCCGCCGCTCGGGCTCCCGCGGTGGCGCGGCTCATGCCCCCGGGCGCGGGGCGCGCAGGCCGGCCGGCCGCCGCTGGGAAATAGGCCCCCGGGGGCGCCGGCGGCGGGACCATGGCGCGGAGACCCGGGGCGCCGGCCGCCTACAGGGATGAGTTCTCCTTCGTCAGCCCGCTGGTGAAATACCTGCTTTTCTTCTTCAACATGCTCTTCTGGGTGAGTCTTGGGGTCGTGGGGGCACCTGGGCTGCAGGGTACCCCGGAGGGCGGAGTGGGCTGTCCGCGGCTGAGGAGGGGGCGGCCGAGATGCCGGGAGCAAGGCGAGTGTGGTGAGTGGCACTGCCTAGTTTTCTGGGCCGACGGCACTTTGGGGGAATTTATCCTGGGGAGGGACGCCACAGTGCCGCGGCGTCTGGAGGTGGCGTGGGAAGGATGGGGGTATGCAAGGGATTCAGTAAAGACACGGATATTTTCTGGGGGTCGGATGAGGGTCTGTGTCAGGCCAACAAGGTGGGTTCAAGGGAGGAGCGGGTTTTCCTGTTGGCCCAAGGCAGACCCACGGGCACGTTCATGATTGGGGGACTTTCAGTCCTGAGGGCTGGGAGGCCCCGCTGGCAAAGGGAGAAGAGAAAGGGAGGGAAAAACCCAAACCTTCCCTCCCCCTTGCTTCAGAGAGGATGGGTTAAGGAGCTTCATCTCTTCCTTTTGCAGGCCTCTGGTGGCCCCCCAGAGGCTGAGAAGAATGGCCTCCAGGTGCAGATGTCTTTCCCATCCCAACACTGCCTCAAACTTTGCCTGCTTCCCTTCCTCAGGGCCGGATTCCACCCTTGGGGTCTGACGGTCCTCAGCTTCTTTAAGTAGAACCCTGCGTTGGACTGGAAGGCCAGGGGTCTTTTCAGAATCTTCTTCTGGGGGTGGAAAAGTAGAAAAAGTATTGGACCGGGGCTCTAGACCCCTGGATTCTCGTCCCCACTGTCAGTAATTGTTGACTTGACTGACCTGGGCAATTACGTTCACATTTGCAGGCTTTAGTTCCTTCCCCCATAAAATCAAACACAGTATGATTGGGGTGGCAGAAATACTCTGTTGGAGCTGAGAATTCGGCTGGACCAGATTATGAAAAGCTAGCTCAATCCTGTTTCATAGCTAAAGAGTCCCTGGGCCCCTTGGAATGTGAGACCATAGGGAGGTCCTTCTCGCCCCCCCCCCCCCCCCCCCCCATTTCTCTTCTGTCTCCTTCTACACCAGAGCTGCTGCTCTGGGAACCCGTGGTCCATGCCCACCTCTGCTGGAGACCTAAAGTCCAGACTTGGAGGAGGAAGGAATCTTGAGTCTAAAAATAGGTTTCCTAGGAGAAGGAGCAGACCAGTGCTAGAAAGGTTTCACAGGGGCTATGGGGTGAAGTACAGA